>CAUYON010053556.1:0-11093 GCA_963573935.1 Arctocebus calabarensis | reverse complement strand
AAAAAAAAAAAAAAAAGAATACAGGCAGATGTACAAAACTGAGATTCGGATGGCTAGGATGGCAAGAAAAGCTGGCAACTTCTATGTACCTGCAGAACCCAAATTGGCATTTGTCATCAGGATCAAAGGTGTCAATGGTGTGAGTCCAAAGGTCTGAAAGGTGTTGCAGCTTCTTCACCTTCGCCAGATCTTCAATGGAACTTTTGTGAAGCTCAACAAGGCTTCCATTAACATGCTGAGGATTGTAGAACCGTATATTGCATGGGGGTACCCAAATCTGAAGTCCGTAAATGAGCTAATCTACAAGCGTGGTTATGGCAAAATCAATAGAAACGAATTGCATTGACTGACAACAGTTTGATTGCACGATCTCTTGGTAAAGATGGCATCATCTGCATGGAGGATCTGATTCATGAGATCTATACTGTTGGAAAACACTTCAAAGAAGCAAATAACGGTTCGGCGCCTGTGGCTCAACGGGCTAAGGCGCCAGCCACGTACACCTGAGCTGGCGGGTTCGAATCCAGCCCAGGCCGGCCAAACAACAATGGTGGCTGCAACCAAAAAATGGCTGGGTGTTGTGGCAGGCGCCTGTGGTCCCAGCTACTTGGGAGGCAGAGGCAGGAGACTCGCTTGAGCCCAGGAATTGGAGGTTGCTGTGAGCTGTGATGCCATAGCACTCTATCCAGGGTGACAGCTCGAGGCTCTGTCTCAAAAAAAAAAAGAAGAAGCAAATAACTTCTTGTGGCCCTTCAAGTTATCATCTCCATGGGGTGGAATGAAGAGAAAGACAACCCACTTTGTAGAAGGTGGAGATGCTGGTAACAGGGAAGACCAAATCAATAGGCTTATTAGAAGAATGAACTAAGGTATCTGCCCTGATAGTTTTTGTAATCTGGTCAGTTAATAAACAGTGACTGCTTCCAAAAAAATAAAGTTCCTTGAGGTGTGACTTTACCCACTCCTTCTCCTCCATCACCCTAACACACATGGGTGATAGAAGGGGTGGGTAAATTCACACCTACCAGGTAAAACACACCCTTTCTGGGTGAAGGGCACACTTATATCTTTGGCTTAAAATATACAAAAGCAAATTATATAACCAAACCTGTACTATTCTAAAATAAAATTTAAAAAATAAAAATTAAAAAATAGAAATACACAAGAGTGGCACTCGCCTGTGGTCCCAGCTACTCAGGAGGTTGAGGCAGGAGGGTCACTTGAGCCCAGGGAATTTGAGGTTGCTGTAAGCTATGATGATGATGATGCCTCTGCACTCTAGCCCGGCCAACAGAACACAATTCTGTCTCAAGGCCAGCACAATGGCTCATGCCTGTAATCCTAGCATTCTGGGAGGCCAGTGTGGGTGGACGGCTTGAGCTCTGGAGTTTGAGACCAGCCTGAGCAAGAGCAAGACCTGTTCTCTATTAAAAATAGAAAAGAGTAGCTTGGTGTGGTGGCAGACACCTGTAGTCCCAGATACTTGGGAAGCAGAGGAGATAAGACGATCCTTGAGCCCAAAAGCTTGAATTTGTTGTGAACTATGGTGATGCCACAGCACTCTACCCAGGCTGATAGAGTGAGACTGTCTCAGAAGAAAACAAAATCCTGTCTCAAAAAAAAAGAAACAAAACACATAGGCGATGCCTGTGGCTCAGTGAGTAGGGCGCGGGCCCCATATTGAAGGTGGCAGGTTTAAACCAAGCCCCAGCTGAACTGCAACCAAAAAATAGCTGGGCATCGTGGTGGGTGCCTGTAGTCCCAGCTACTCGGGAGGTTGAGGTAAAAGAATTGCTTGAGCCCAGGAGTTGGAGGTTGCTGTGAGTTGTGATGCCATGGTGCTCTACCCAGGGTGACAGCTTGAGGCTCTATCTCAAACAAACAAACAAACACATACATGGGCTTGGTGCCTGTGGCTCAGTGAGTAGGGCACCGGTCCCATATACCGAGGGTGGTGGGTTCAAACCTGGCCCCGGCCAAACTGCAACAAAAAAATTTCCGGGTGTTGTGGCGGGCGCCTGTAGTCCCAGTTACTTGGGAGGCTGAGGCAAGAGAATCGCCTAAGCCCAAGAGCTAAAAGTTGCTGTAAGCTGTTACGCCACTGTACTCTACTGAGGGCGACAAAGTAAGACTCTGTCTCTAAAAAAATAAACTACATACATACACACACAAGTCCTCAAAAGTCATTTTGCTGTTAGCTCATAACAAGAAAAGCTGAACCATTTCTACCCCAAAGACCTTGATGAAAATCACCAGATGCCCTTTTTGAGTCTTTGTTTATTTTCCATTTGCAGTAACTTCCTGTCATTGTTTTTTTTTTTTTTTTTTTGACAGAGTCTCTCTTGGTCACGCTCGGTAAGTAGAGTGCTGTGGTATCATGGCTCACAGCAACCTCAAACTCCTGGGCTCAAGCGAGTCTCCTTCCTCAATCTCCTGAGTAGTTGGGACTATAGGCACCTGCCACAATGCCTGGCTACTTTTAGAGATGGGGTCTCTCTCAGGCTGGTCTTGAACTCCTGAGCTCAAGCAATCTACCTGCCTCAGCCTCCCAAAGTGCTAGGATTAGAGGCATGAGCCCCTATGCCTGGCCCCTGTCATTTTTAAAGACCTCTGGATAAAGGGTAGAAGAAACTTTTTTTTTTTTGAGACAGAGTTTCACTATGTCATCCTCTGTAGAGTGCATGACATCACAGCTCACAGCAACCTCAAACTCTTGGGCTTAAGTGATTTTCTTGCCTCAGCCTCCCTAGTAGCTGGGATTACAGTCACCTGCCAAAACACTCGGCTATTTTTTGGTTGCAGTTGTCGTTGTTTAGCAGGCCCAGGCCAGGTTCAAACCTGACAACCTGGATGTATGTGGCAGGCACCCTACTTACTGAGCTACGGGTGCCAAGCCCAGAAGAAACTTTTTATTTTTGTTTTATTTTAGAGACAGAGTCTATGTCGCCCTCTGTAGAGTGCCATGGTGTTACAGTTCAAAGCAACCTCCAATTCTTGGGCTTAAGCGATTCTCTTGCCTCAGCCTCCCACGTAGCTGGCACTCCAGCCAGCCACAAGGCCTGGCTATTTTTTTGTTGCATTTGTCATTGTTGTTTAGCTGGCTCAGGCAGGGTTCGAACCTGCCAACTGGAGTGTACATGGCCGGCGCCATAACCACTGTGCTACAGGGGCTGAACCAAGAAACTCTTCTTAAAATGTATGTTTAGGTCAGGCATAGTGGCTCATGCCCGTAACCCTAGCACTCTGGGAGGCCTAGGTGGGGGTATTGCCTAAAGCTAGGAGTTTGAGACCAATCTGAGCAAGAGGAAGACCTCATCTCTACTAAAAAATAGAAAAATTAGCTGGGCATGGTGGTGGGCACCTAGAGTCCCAGCTACTCAAGAGGCTGAGGTGAGATCACTTGAACCCAGGAGTCTGAGGCTGTTGTGAGCTATGATGACGCCACTGGACTCTAGCCAGTGTGACAGCACACAACTCTATCTTTAAAAAAAAAAAGCTTATTTATTGATTTCGTGGTTGACAATATACTCATCTGGCTTAATACTTAAAAATGAAGACTGCCTCCAACCTTTTTTCACATGCAGGTCAATATGAACCTGTCCTCCTTTTCCCCCCTCACTTCTATTTCTTTCTTTTTTTTTTTTTTTGCAGTTTTTGGCCAGGTCTGGGTTTGAACCCATCACCTCTGACATATGGGGCCAGTGCCCCACTCTTTTGAGCCACAGGCGCTGCTTTTTTTTTTGAGACAGAGCCTCAAGCTGTCACCCTGGATACAGTGCTGTGGCATCACAGCTCACAGCAACCTCCAATTCCTGGGCTCAAGTGAGTCTGCTGCCTCTGCCTCCCAAGTAGCTGGGACTACAGGCGCCTGCCACAATGTCTGGCCATTTTTTTTTTTGGGTTGCAGCCATCATTGTTGTTTGGCGGGCCCAGGCTGGATTCAAACCCGCCAGCTCAGGTGTACGTGGCTGGTGCCTTAGCCCGTTGAGCCACAGGCACTGAGCCTGCCCTTTGTTTTTGAGACAGTCTCACTATGTCACCTTTGGTAGAGTGCCATGGTGTCACAGCTCACAGTAACATCAACTCTTGGGCGTTTCTCGCCTGGCCTCAGTCTCCTGCTGGGACTACAGGCACCCACCACAATGCCCAGCTAGTTTTTTGTTGTAGTTGTCATTGTTGTTTAGCAGGCCCCAGCCAGGTTCGAACCCACCAGCCCCAGTGTATGCGGCCGGTATCCTAACCACTGAGCTATGGGCGCCAAGCCCTCACTCCTATTTTTTATATACAAACTAGCATGCCATGCACTGTTATGGACTTTTCTTTTTCAGAATATACCTTAGAAATCTTCCCAAATTAGCACATTAAGAGCTTTCAGGGCACTGTTTTATGGCTGTGTAGTGTTCCAGTGTACAAATGAATCCTAATTCCATTTATCCAGTCTCAGGCTATTAAATAATGGTGGTATTTCCAGTCTTTTACTACCATCTACAATGCTGCCATAAATATAGCTTGGTCACATGATGTCACATATGTGAGTGTATCTGTGGGAAAAATCTCCAGAATTGCTGGGTCAAAGGGTAAGGTATATATGTAATTTTGATACAATCTGCTAGATTGTTCTCCAAAGAAGTTGCATCAATATACACTCCTACCAGCAAAGTATGAGAGTGACAGTTTTCCACACCCATGTCAATCTAATAGGCAAAGACTTTATTTTTTTTTCTTTTTTTCGCAGTTTTTGGCCGAGGTTGGGTTTGAACCTGCCACCTCTGGCATATGGGGCCGGTGCCCTACTCCTTTGAGCCACAGGCGCTGCCCAAGGCAAAGACTTTCATTTCAGTGTAGTTTGATTTGTACCACTCTCCTCATGAAGGTGGTTGAGTAGCTACTTATATGTAAGGGCCTTTTGTGTGCTTTTTTGCTTTTGTGTGTGTGTTTAATGTGAACTTTTTATCCTCTGTGTACTTTTCTGTGTTTGTTCCTGGTATTGTTCTAATCAATTCGTAGCAGCTTTTCATATATATATTAGGAGAGTTTGTTATGTGAGCTGTAGAAAATTTCCCCAGTGTGGCTCAGCGCCTGTGGCTCAACGGGCTAAGGTGCCAGCCACGTACACCTGAGCTGGCGGGTTCGAATCCAGCCCAGGCCCGCCAAACAACGATGGCTGCAACCAAAAAAAAAAAAAATAGCCGGGCATTGTGGCGGGTGCGTGTGGTCCCAGCTACCTGGGAGGTGGAGGCAGGAGACTCACGTGAGCCCAGGAGTTGGAGGTTGCTGTGAGCTGTGATGCCACAGCACTCTACCCAGGGCGACAGCTTGAGGCTCTGTCTCAAAAAAAAAAAAAAGAAACTTTCCCCAGTGTGTTATTTCTTTTGAACTTACCTTCAGGATATTCCTCAGGGGGAGTATTTATTTTTCTATAGTCAAATGTAACGGTCTTTACTTTTATGGCTCCTACATTTTGTTTTGCACAAAAAGGAACAGGACTCCTTTTACACACACTTTTTTTTTTTTTAGAGACAGTCTCAGTTTATCACCCTTGGTAGACTGCCGTGGAGTCACAGCTCACAGCAACCTCCACCTCCTGGACTTAGGCGATTCTCCTGCCTCAGCCTCCTGAGTAGCTGGGACCACAGGTGCCCGCCACAATACCCGGCTATTTTTTTGTTGCAGTTTGAACCTGCTACCCTTGGTATATGGGGCTGGCGCCCTACTCACTGAGTCACAGGCACTGCCCTACACACACACTTTTTTTGTCAGTATGAGCTGAGTACGGTAATAGGACAACACCTGCTCTCCAAGAACTCCCAGTTTTGAGGAGACCAGAAATCAACTGACAACTATCATTCTCTTATAATAAATAATAGCAGGCATGATGGGGACCTGGGCAAGGACCACACAGCCCAGTCTGAGTCAGCCAGGAAAAGCTTTCTTTTTTTTTTTTTTTAAATTGAGACAGAGTCTCACTATATCTCCCTCAGAAGAGTGCTGTGGTGTCACAGCTCATAGCAACCTCCAACTCTTGGGCTTAAGCGATTCTCTTGCCTTGCCTCCCAAGTTGCTGGGACTACAGGTGCTCACCACAACGCCCAACTATTTTTTTGTTGCAGTTGTCATTGCTGTTTAGCTGGCCCGGGCTGGGTTCAAACCTGCCACCCTTGGTCTATGTGGCTGATGCTATGTGGCTGTGCTACGGGTGCTGGGCACAGGAAAGGCTTTCTAAAGAAAGGGGCATCCATATACATCCAGAAGCAGGTGTAGGAATCAGCCTGGTGAAGGCGGCCTTCTAAAAGCAGCAACATGTGCAAAGACCAGAGGTAAGACAACATGGTTTGCTCAAGACTGTCCAGTCTGGAAAGAGGACGGGAGACCCTGCGGGGTTGGCATTGGGTAAAGGGCAGGTCTACAGGGGAGGCAGAGGCCAGACCAGACCACCGAGGCCTGGTGTAAACTGCCCAGGAGTCAGAGTCTGACCCAGAGGCAGTGAGGGTGGACCAGCAGAAGGGAAGAAGAGTCAGAGATAGCCCCAGGTGGAACTGGGGTCCTGGCTTGGAGGCTTCTGCCTCTCAGAAGCCACAGTAGCTTTGAAGGGCTATAGGTGGCCAAACAGGAGCGTGAATTTCAGACCTACAGGTGCCCACAACACCCTGCTATTTTTCTGATTTGCAGTTCGGCCGAGGCTGGGTTTGAACCTGCCACCTTCGGTATATGGGGCCAGTGCCCTACTCGATGGGCTACAGGCACCGCCCTTGGTGACTTCTTTGAGACAGAGTCTCCCAGCTAGAGTGCAGTGGTTCCATTATAGCTCACTGCAACCTCCAACTCCTGTGCTCAAGTGATCCTCCTGCCTCAGCCTCCCAAGTAAGTAGCTGGGACTACAGGAGCCTACCACCAAACCTAGCTAATTTGTCTGTTTTTAGTAGAGACGGGGTCTTGCTCTTGCTCAGACTGATCTCGAACTCCTGAGCTCAAGATATCCTCCTGCCTCAGCTTCCCATAGTGCTAGGATTACAGGAGTGAGCCACTGCGTCTGCTTCTAAATATTCTAACTTCTAGAATTCTATAAAAATCATCAGGGAAGTTAGCATCCTCTCTGAGAAACATTTCTACCTGAGACAATGACAACTTTTTTTTTTTTTTTTTTTGAGACAGTCTAATTTTGTTGCCCTCAGTAGAGTGCCATGGCGTTCACAGCAACTTCCAACTCCCGGGCTTAGGCGATACTCTTCCCTCAGCCTCCTGGGACCACAGGCACCCAACACAGCACCCAGCTATTTCTTTTTTTTGTTGCAGTTTGGCTGGGGCCGGGTTTGAACCCGCCACCCTCGGTATATGGGACCAGTGCCCTACTCACTGAGCCACAGACGCCACCCCAATGATGACAACTTTTAAGAGCTTAGACCCTTAGTATGGAAAGCTGAGGTTGGTACTCCTGACAGCACTCTGCTGACAGAGGGGCCAGATAACACTGCTGCCCACTCCTCTGAGCTCCAGTCTAGCTCAGGGCACAGCAAGGGTCTTCAGGCCCAGCTTATGCCCATTCATCCAGATCCCCACTCACATTGGGCAGAGTTGCAGAAGTGCCAAGGGTGGGAGATGGACTGACAGGCCCTCAGAGACGGGGCTGCCAGCTGGCCTGCGTCCACAGGGGTATCTCTTTCCTTCTAGTTAACAGGGCTCATCCTGCTGAGTAGCCACAGCTGTTTTCAGAGTTGTGCAACAAGGACCTATGGTCTTTTCACACAGGCATTTTGTGGCTGGTCTCCCTGGGCATCTGTCTTCCCTAAAGTGCCCAGCACAGAGCCTTGTATACAATAGGCACTCAGCAAATGGTAGCAGCTTCAGTTAAAATTGGGAAGCCTTATGACTTATCAGCAGGTTGCTGAGGGAGAAAAGTGATGAGGACAGAAGTTGAAAACCACGTAAGTGGAACTTGGCATTGTCTCTGGATTTTAGTTCTCTAGCCTCTCCCCATTGCCCTGACCCCCAACCAGCCACAGAGATTGCTTCTTGAGGCTACAATTTTAGTTGTATTTTCTTTAGTGTGCTAAGGCAATTTTATCCCAAAGGGCCACTAAGTCAAGTGCTATAGAGATAAAGGCTCTTGAAGGCTGCTAGAGCCTTAGTTTGGGCCAGGAGGCTTCCTGCTCCCCCCTGCACACCTTTACTCTCAGTTCCAATTTTTTATTTTTTATTGAATCATAGCTGTGTACATGCATGGGTACCCCCAGTGCATGGCCTGGAAGCTCACAGCCTCAACCTCTGCTCCAAATAGGCAAGCAACTCCTCCCCTTTGTAGCCAAATAGCAAATAGGTCAAACACGGGGCAGCAGAGGGTTTCTAGGCCAGAGTGCGTGGTCTCTCTGAATCTCCTTCCCCTTTTTGTGTGTATTGTGGGATTCCCCCACACACACACATGCCCAGATGCTGCAAAACTGGACAGATATCCAGGAAGCAGGCAAGGAGCCTTGGACCCAGAACGGCTCAACCCTGCTAGATGCTTACCTGTCACTTGCATTAAAGTCTGTGCTGGCTTAGGGTCCAAGATTCCATTTTTCCCAACTTGAGACAGGCTGTTTCGTTCAGTAAATATGATGAATGCTCCTGGGCATATATACATGTCTAGCTTTAACTCCATTATTGGGCATTTACTATGTTCCAGGCAGTTGATAGAGAGGGTATTTTTCACACATAGTCTCACTGAATCCTCTTAACAACTCCATGAGGGTAGGATAACATATATGAAGAAAGTGAGGATCAGGAAGGCTAAGTCTAGGGTAAAGGTCTCACTGCTAGTAAGAGGCAGAGCTGGGATTTGAATGAAGGGCTATCTGGCTTCAGGGCTCCTTTTTTTTTTTTTGAGACAGTTTTACTATGTCACCCTCAGTAGAGTGCTATGCTGTCACAGCTCACAGCAACCTCAAACTTTTGGGCTCAAGTGATTCTCTTGCCTGGCCTCCCAAGTTGCTGGGACTACAGGTGCTCGCCACAACACCCAACTATTTTTTCGTTGTAGTTGTCATCGTTATTTAGCAGGCCCGGGCCAGGTTCGAACCTGCCATCCTCTGTGCATGTGGCTGGCGCCCTAACCACTGAGTTACGGGTGCTGTGCCTGACTTCAGGGCTTTATCCTTTACCAGGTTCTGTGGGGCCTAAGAGGTGCTGGTCAGTTGTCAGCTGGGACCCTTCCCCAGCCTCACCTAGCAACGCCTTCTGATCTCGAAGACCACAGACAGGTTGTAAAAGGATAGAGCCTCCTAAATGACCATTTTTCTTTATTTCCCAGCACCTCCAATCTCATGGCATGGTCTATGGGAAACCGCAGAGTCCTGATAATTTACAGGCTTCTCTGACTCTGTGTGGTAGCTGAATACCCCACCAAGAAGCCAAAGCTCCCACAGTTCAGCCAGGGCTGTCCAGCTGTGGTGTTTCCAGGCAATCATAGAACTGAGGTTTTCCCACCACTCAGTCCTCCTGTGAGGACAACAGGGCAGCTTACTTGCCTGGCTTGTTGCACCCACCCCACAAAAAGGAGGGTAGAGGCTCCATTCAGTGGCATCTTCTGGTTGAAAGAAGCTGGGACCTGGACCTTTGGTCCCATTTAATCTGGAGCAGGTTCAGCCCCTGGGGAGGGTCAGCAAATCCTCACCAAATTTTGCCAATGTCCATCTTCTTCACTGGATTGGCCTGAACCCATGTTGAGTGCAGGACACACAAGACAGAAATACCAGTTCAACTGTGCTGGAAGCCACCTTGCTGGGAGAGGACTTCTTTCACTTTGTCTACAATGGTCTCCACCTCAGCCATGGCTCCCAGACCTGGGAGCAAAGTTCTGCTGTGACCAAGCGGGTCAACTGTGCCTGCAGCCCTGTACATCCTCACCCAGTGCTCCTGAGAACACCCAGAACCCAAGGCCGTAGAAGGCTCAGTATCTCTCTGCCTGAGCCAGACCCATGAAATCCCTCCCAAGCCCCAGGTCAGTCCCTGGGAATCATTCCAGCAGCCATCATCAACTGCATGTGTGCTGCGTGCCAGGGACTCCATTGGGCACTTTACACATACTACCCCATTTTAATGGGAACTGTGATTCCCATTTTCCAGCTGAAAAAGCTGAGCTCAGAGCAGAGTAGTTTGCCAAAGTCACAATAGGCTGGGAACTGAACCCAAATGTGACCCCAAAGCCGAGCCCCTTCTGAGGCCCTGGGCTGTGAGCCTGGCAAGATGCCTACCTTGGTCTCCACACACCAGCTTCTTGGCCACACAGGGGATCTCAGTGTAGCCAAAGGCCTTGAGCTGGCCCACCTGCTGCACGGTGATGGGGTGCTCCCACATGGCGGTGTTCATCGCTGGGCAGAAGAACAGGGGCTTGCTACGGTCCCAGGCTCGGATGACACAGGTCTGTGAAGAAGGGCAGGGAGAAGGGGGTGTCCTGCTGCTCTAGCTGCCACCCCGCCCCAGCCCTCCAGGCTACAGTCATCCTAGCTATGTGCTTGGGATGACCAAGCAGCCTGTCTGTCAGGAGCTGTCTCATGTCCCTGGGGCTGTGTCTCCTCATCCTTCTCTACCTCCCTGCAGGCTCTGGCACAAATAACTGACCTTGAGCACACAGGAGGTGCTTGACCAAAGCTCACAATGGCCTGGACACCTCCAGCAAGTCTCCCCTCCCATATGGAAAGGTCTCCCTTCTCCACATGGGCTCACACCTCTCAGGGAGAGACCCCCCTGAGGAGCAGAAGGCAGACTTTGTAGTGCAATGGTTCTCAACCTTCCTAATGCCATGGTCCTTTAATACAGTTCCTGTGGGTCATGACCTCCAGGTTGAGAACCGCTGTGTACTGCATCAGAAAGCGAAGAACTAAGAACCAGCCTGCTCATGAGGCTGGGTCTGTCTACCCAGTACTGGCTGTATTTCTAGGCCAACTAAAGCCTGGCAGTTAAAACATCTGACATGTGGGCTCGGCGCCTGTGGCTCAACGGGCTAAGGCGCCAGCCACGTACACCTGAGCTGGCGGGTTCGAATCCAGCCCCAGGACCCGCCAAACAACAATGACGGCTGCAACCAAAAAATAGCCGGGCGTTGTGGCGGGCGCCTG
>CAUYON010053555.1:0-13069 GCA_963573935.1 Arctocebus calabarensis | reverse complement strand
ATTATAGGGTCAAATGGCAAGTCTATTTTTAGATCTTTGAGTATTCTCCAAACGTCTTTCCAAAATGGATGTATTAGTTTGCATTCCCACCAGCAATGTAGAAGTGTTCCCTTTTCTCCACATCCACGCCAACATCTCTGGTTCTTTGTTATTCTTGCTAGAGTTTCTTCTATTCTATTGATATTTTTAAAGGAGTATCTCTAAGTTCCACTGATTGTCTTTATAGCTTTACTTTGTCAATTTCATTGATTCATGCTCTTACATTAATGTTTTCAATTTCTTTCCTTTATTTTCATTCAGCTCAATGTTCTGTTGTTTTGTTTTGTTCTTGAGATGTCCTCTTTGATTCATGGAATACTAAATATGTGGATAGTTTCCAAGTGTTTAGAAATTATCTTATTTTTCATTTAATGGCCTCTTTATAGATTTCACTATGGTTTCAAAACACACTTTGTGTAATTTTAGTTCTTTCAAACTTGTTGAGATTGGTTTTATGGTTGCAATTACTACCTGTTACATATGTTCCATGGGTACTTGAAAAAAATATGAACTTTGCTATTGTAGGATGAGGTATTATAAAACTATAGATTACATTATGTTAAGTAATGGGGTGTGTTTGAGTTACGTATTCTTACTGAATTTCTTTCTAGTTCTATTAATCGTTGAAATAAGAATAATAAAATCTTCAACTATATTGTGGATTTATCTCTTTCTCCTTCTGGTTCTATGAGTTTTGTTTTACGTTTTTCAGGTATGTTGATTAGTACATACATACTGTATTTAGACTTTCTCTGTTTTCTTGATAGTTTGACCTTTTATCATCATATAGTGTTCATCCCAGTCCCTGATAAGTTTAGTATTGAGAAAGTCTACATTATCTTATAGTAATAGATCAACTCCCTCTTTCTTTAAGATTATATTTACATGATATAACTTTTTCCATATTTTCTATTTTTTTAACCTCATATTTCAGTTCTGGGATAATGCTGGTGGTAATCCTGGCATTGTGTATTTGTTTTTGGTTTTATGTTGGAAAAGGGGTGAAGCCAATTTGTTTCTATGCCTCCATCTTGGAATAAAGAGTCTCATTGCTGGGTTTGAAGGGTACTTTGTAGATTTTGGATAACAGTACTTTAGTAGATGTGTGTTTTGGAAATATGTTCTTCCAGTCTGGGGCTTATCTTTTAATTGTCTCAATATTGTCCTTCACAGAGCACTTTATTTCATTTTTCTGTTGTTGTTGTTGTTTTTTTATTTTTTTTTTTTAGAGATAGAGTCTCACGCTGTTGCCCTGGGTAGAGTGCTGTGGCATCTCAGCTCACAGTAACCTCTAGCTCTTGGGCTTAGGCGATTCTCTTGCCTCAGCCTCCTGAGTTGCTGAGACTATAGGCGCCCACCACAACACCCAGCTATTTTTCTTTGTGGTTGCAGTTTGGCCAGGGCCAGGTTTGAACTCACCACCCTTAGTATATGGGGCCAGCACCCTACTCACTGAGCCACAGGCACTGCCCTATTTTGTTATTTTAATGAAGCCTAACTTATCAATCATTTCTTCCATGGATCTTTGGTATTGTATGTAAAAATTTATTACCATACCCAGGAGCAACCAGAGTTTTCATGTTATCTTCTAAGAGCTTCATGACATTGCATTTTATATTTATGATCTATGAATTAATTTTTGTGAAGAGGGTAGATTTGTGTCTAGATTCTTTTTTCCCCTCTTTTATGTGAATTCCATTTTCATTTGTTGAAAAGATTATCTTTGCTCTATTCCATTGTCTTTTACTCTTTGTCAAATGATAGGTGAATGTATCTATTTCTTTTCCGTCTATTCAGTTCTATTGATCTATTTACTTGTGTGTTCAACAATACAATGTTGTCTTAATTTTTATAAATTTATAGTAAGTTTTGAAGTTGAGTAGTGTCAGTTCCCAAACTTTGTTCTTCAATATTGAGTCAACTATTCTGGGTATTTTGTTTCTCTGTTTAAACTTTAGAATTAGTTTGTCAATACCTACAAAATTATTTTATGACATTTTAATTGAAATTGCATTGAATTTATAAATCAAGTGGGAAAGATTTATATATTGACAATAATGAGTCATCTGTCCATAAATATAAAGTATCTTTCCATATTTAATTCTTCTTTGATCACTTTCATCAGATATACTTTTTGTTTTCTTCATACAGATCCTATAATATTTTGTTAGATTTATACCTAAGTGTTTCAAGTTTATGGGCATAATGTAAGTGATATTGTGTTTTTAATTTCAAATTTTACTGGTTCATAGTTGGTATAAAGAGAAAAATGAACATTTTGTATATCAACCTTGTTATCATGCAACACTGTCACTGCTTTTAAAACCGGAGGGTTTTTTTGTGTTTCTTTTCGCCAGTTTTTTGGAGTTTCTTTACAAATGATCATGTCATCTGCTAATAGATATTTTCATATTTTTCCTCCCAATGTGAAAATTATTTTATACATTTCTTTTACCACCTCTGCTTCTATCTTATAGCAATTGGTATAATTTCTTCCATAAATATTTGGTAGAATTTATAAGTAATTCCAGCTAAGCATGGTGCTTTCTGTTTTGTAAGGTTATTAATGGTTGCAAGCCTATTAAAATTGCCTCTTCTTGTCTGCATAATGGCAGAGTGTACTGTTTCAAGGATTTGGCTCTTTTCATGTAGTTTATATAATTGGTGAGCATGGAATTATACAAAATATTATTTATTATCCATTTAATGTCCATGGTGTCTGTAATGATGTTTCTTCTTTCATTTCCGATTATTATAATTTATGTCTTTTTCTTCTTTCTTAACCTGACTATAGGCTTATTCACTTTCTTAACCTCATTTTTCTGCTAAATCTAAGAAAATTGTTGATTTTTCAGTTGGTCAAGCTTTTAAAAACTTTTATTGACACATAACACACATGCAAATATTTGAGGGATACATGTAATAATTTTAGAAATTCATATATTTACATATTAAATGTGTGTAATTAGGATAACAATTGCCTTAAATGTTTATCTTTTCTTTATGCTAGACACATTCATATATTCCCTTCTAGCTATTTTAAAGTACACAATAGATCATAGTAAACTGTTGCCATACTGCTGATCTATCAAACATTAGCTTTTATTTATTCTATGCAACTATATATTTGTACCCATTAATCAACCTTTCTTTATCCCCCCTATGCCCTACTCTTCCCAGAAATCATTACTATACTTATGCAAAATAGGATACTCATGCTTTCACATAGTTACCTGTTCATGTATGTACATGGTAAGAGGACCTAGAATCTATTGTCTTGGTAAATTTTTAATATACAAGATAATATTATTAACTATAGTCCTAAACTTATTCATCCTATATAACTGCAGCTTTGTACCTTTTACCATTTTCCCCATTTCTCTTGTTTTTCCACTCCTGGTAATCTATTTCTGTACTGGTGTTTCCATTTTTTATTTGTTTTAAATGTGTTCATAATTGCTCACTTAACTAATTTTATCATGGCTGTTTCAAAAATCTTTATCAGATTATTGTAACAATTCTGTCATCTCAAGTGTTAACATCTATTGATTTTTTTTCTTTTTTTTATTCAATCTGAGGTCTTTCTTGTACTTAGTATCATGCATAATACTTTATTAAAACTTGGACATTTTGTAGTTGACTTTTGTTATTTGATACTCTGAACCATATTTAAACTTTCTGTTTTAGCTGAACTCTCTGGCACTAGTCCAACAAGAAAAGAGGCTGTCTCACTTCATTAATGCCTGATGGAAGCTGAAGTCCGGGTTCCCTACTTGGCCTCTATAGATGCCAAATCCAGGGGACTCCTCTTTTCTGCTGGACAAGGGTGGGATTTCCATCTCCCCACTGAGACTGAAAGGGGTATTAGTGCCTTACTGCTAGGCAATGATGAAAATCCTGACTCTGCATAAGGGATTTTCTGAAACAACAATAGAGGGAAGAGAAGGGGAATATCCCAGGTTGGGGTGAAATGGTAGACTTTTCACATGGTTTCCATTAACACTATGATAGCAAAGGATATGTGCTTATAACTGGCCAGTGAAATATAAGCAGGAGTGTCTTCCTATCTGTACAGACAGATTTGGTAAGAAAAGCACTTCAGCAGTCAGCAGTAGTGTGCGTACCACTGCAGTGTTTGAGTTGACTGGCCAGGTTCCCAGGTTAGCAGGTGGATGGGCCTGGTTCTGGGTCCACTAGCATAGTCCTGGAGCCCAAATCCACATTAGTTGGCCTGGAACTTGGGTTTCTACAGTCAGTCATGGATTTTGAATCTGCAGAATTTTCAGGAGGTGTCCTGGTGCCTGGGTTCACTGCTGCAGTCCTAAAGCAAGGGTCCACAGAGAGGTCCACTGCTCACTTGCCTCTCTTCCTCCACTGAGAAATGGGGAAGGGGAGGGGTGATGCATTATCTTTCCTCCTCAATATGTCTTCATTCTCAACTCCTGCCAGGTGCTGAGTCCTTACCTTTTGGAAAGATATTTTCAGGTATGCATACCTGTTCCCACTAATGTTTTCACAAAGGGACAACCACTAAAATGTTCTATTCCAAGATCTTTTTGCCATAAGACATCTTTAAAATCTCCATTTTTTGCTTCATATTTTACCTACTAATAGTCTGAAAGTGTGTATAATATACAATGAGTTTTGCTATGGATTTTTTATTTTTATTGCTTTTGTGGTATGATTAGTTTTGAAAATGTTTTATTTGTACTTGAAAAGAAGGCACCTTTTTGAGCATAGGATATAGAGAAATGACTCCTAAGAGTCAATATTTGCCTGCGCTGGGACCTGATGGGTTTGGCAAACTCAAGGACAATGTTTATGTTGGTTTCTCCTAGCAACGTATACATTTGATTCACCCTCTCCCTGTAAACACACGTGTAGTGCATCTTTCATGTTGTAATATTTGTAGGTCAGTCCTTTCTCGCTGTACCCTTAGGCAGGCTGCTTGTTTTCCTGTTGAATCCCAAGTTGTGGGTGGGTGTTTTGTGTCTTCTTTTACTAATTAACAATCAGGTCTAGGTTCCAGGCTTTATGAAGAGAATGAGGTTCCAGCTCCTGCCTGAGCATGGGATTTATATTAGGCATCAAAACCTCAGCTTCTAGTTATAGTTAGCCCTCTTATTTCTGTGCTCAGCTAGGTTTCCCCTTTTGATCATTATTTTGGATTTCATCTTCCTTTTCATGTAGTATTGGACATTTCTTTTTCTTTTCTTTTCTTTTTTTTGCTTTAAAGCTCAGATACTTTATTTTAAGTAAGTATTTATCAATCATGTTATCATGTTTTATATATTTAGAGTGAAATCACATTTTCTGAATCTGCTCAGTCTCCCTCCTGAGACAAAGTATTCTGATTTTGAATTCTGGGATGAGAATTCTAGATGACATTAACATCTAGCCTGCATTGAGTACCACATGTACCATCAAGGCATGAATAACAGTAAATGCAGAAACTAATACATATTTATTTATTTATTTATTTTTATTTTTTTGAGACAGAGTCTCACTGTGTCACCCTAGGTACAGTGCTGTCGCGTCACAGCTCACAGCAACCTCAAATTCTTGGGTGGCGCAAATTCTTTTGCCTCTGCCACGCAAGTAGCTGGGACTACAAGTGCCCACCAAAATGCCCAGCTGTTTTTTGTTTTTTAATTATAGCTGTCATTGTTATTTAGCAGGCCTGGCCAGGCTCCATCCCTGGTGTATGTGGCTGGTGCCGTAATCACCGAACTACGAGTGTGGAGCCTAATGCACATTTATGTTTAGGATTCTGAGTCTAATGTCCTACCTTTGTATTGGGTCATAGGTCGTGTGGCATCCTGGTTAACAGAGTAGATTCAGCAACCAAACTGTCTCATTTAAAATGCTAATTCTGATAGTAAGTGTGTGACTTCAGGCAAATTACTTAGATTTCTCTTCTTTCACTTGTAAGACAGATTCACAATATGTATTTACCTATTTTATGTACCTTTGTGTAAAAATCAGCTATACATATAAGGCAATTATAACAATGCCCAGCACATAGGAAATGCTGATGACTCAGTTATGATTCTGTGTCAGTGTACGATATATTCCGTGCCCTTTCATCAATACACATTTGTTCTTGTCTTTACTCTTATAAATCATTATATGTACTGTTATGGTCTCTTCACACATTGCCTGGCCCAAAGTAGGCTCCTGATAAATGTATGTTGAATGATACTAAAATTCTCAGTATTTAAATGAGACAACAAAACGAGGCCACTGTCGAGTAGTTTGTTAGTGGTAGAACTGAGTTTTGATTGATGTCTTTTTTACTATTAATCACAAGGTTCCCATCAGCCCATGGAACCTCTGCCTAGTCAGCTGTGCCCCCACAGATAAGGGAGGTATTCTGCTATAAGAATCTACATTTCTCTTCCCCTCTTTTTATTCGACTTTTTTTGCATTCCTCTTCCCTCTCATGCAAAAGCATTCATTATCTTTCATTATCTTCCTTCTTTCTCTGCATGTCTATAATTGCGTGCTCTCTTGTTTTATATACCAGAGCTTTTACTAATATGATTTTATTGGGTGATTTTTTTTTCTCCTCTCTTCTCTAGATCAATAGTCTCTGTACCTCTCACCTGATAATTCTACCAGCTTTCATTTTCAGGTCCCTTAAAACCCTAGGGTAGAAAGCCATTTTAACTTCTGCCTTTTATAATGTTTTGTATGCCTTCAAAGCAAAGCAGTTTCCTTTACTGTAGTAGCAATTTTGTCCTCTCTGATGCCCTTTCTGTAACAGTTTCTCCATCTGCAGGATCTACGATAGCCCTTGGCCAGGTGCTAGGATGTTAAGGAAATGTAAAGATTATATTAGATGGTGAGCTAGGGGAGTTTCTAATGTGATCAGTGCCGGTATCCTCTGAGGCTTGTTACAGAATCGTACAGGCGTTTTATTCTAAGAAGAGCTCTGCCTTTTCTCTGAATCCCTTTTTTGTTGTTTTGATTTACACGAATGGTGTGCTAAACTCAGGATTCCCTTATAGTGGAAAAGTGGGAGACTCCTTTTCTTTGTGTTATGAAACAAAAGGAAGAATCATCACTGCCAATGCCCCACTTGTGATGAACCCTGGAGTTCAAATATCAATCCTAGAATACCACAGGATGGGAAGAAATGAAACTTCTCTTGTATCAAATCATGCATCCTAATATTCTCCCTCTCTTATTGGAGAAAGAAAAATCCTAGCATCAGAAATGAATATCTAATGGTCATTTTCTGTGTGGCTCATGTTATGAACTGGATTGTCTGGAAACTCTAATCCCTGGTACCCCAGAATGTAACTGTACAGGGTCATTAGGATGGAAGTTCTAATTCACTCTCACAGGTGTCCTTGTAAGAAAAAAAATTTGGACATGAAAAGAAATACCAAGAATGTGCACAAAGAAACAACCATGTCAGAACACAGAGAAGGGGCATCTGCAGGCCAAGAAGAGAGGCTTCAGAAGCATCTAATCCTTTCGATCCCTTGATCTTGGACTTACAGCCTCCAAAACTGTGAAACAATAAATTTCTGTTGTTGAAGTCATGCCGTATTTTGTTACAGCAGTCCTGTCAACTATTACAAAAAGCATTGTCAGCCCTACTTTGTTTTGAAGCAATCATCTAGAAGGTTGGTTTGATGTTCCCATTCTGTGAATAAGAAGCATGTACCTCACCAATGTTACATAGCTTGACTACAGTTAGGACTACAGTTTAAGTGCACAGAAAGTTGTTGCTATATTTGTAGCATATGTATATTCTCTCTCATTTTCCATCCTGCTTTCTCCACCATTCATAAGTAGGTAGAATTCTATCAGTGAACCACCTCTCCCTACTTCTGAACACAAGAGATAACTGAGGAATTCCCTTTGTTTGGGAACCTAGATTTGCAATTTCCTCCAGACACGCATCAGTGCAGATTAGCATGAAGCCCCTGGATTTTTTAACGCTTAAAGAAGATTTGCCCTTGCACTGGGATCAGTTTTCCCTGAATCAAGAACAGGTATTGACACACCTTTGTCTGTGGTCACAGGACTTGGCCAGTAGAAGTAGTCTGCCCTATAGTTAGATTTGGCCGCTAGGCTTTCTTACACCAGCAGAACATGATGGCATGACACATTAAAACAGAAGTTTCATAGGACATCTTGTGTTCCTGGTAATGTTTGCTGATTGTTTTTTTTCTTTTTTCTTTTTTTTTTTCTCCCACATAATGAGGCAGCCACCTCAATCTAATATGAGCAAGACATCCATGTTAAGTTTTGTAAGCCACTGAGATTTGGGATTGTTGTTGTCACTGCAGCAAAGCTAAATAATATACATACACCTCAATTGTCACATTGGCCCTCTCATTATCCATCAAGCTCACTGTTGCACTGATGATTCACACAGCCTGGGAAACTCCTTCGTTTCACCTACACAGTTTTTCCTTTCATTATTTGAATTTTGTGGCAACTATTTCTGCCTCGTTGACTATTTTCTTTATTTCTTATTTTTTTCTAGTCTTGATAAAGAACATCGCCAATTTCTTCAA
Organism: Arctocebus calabarensis; assembly: GCA_963573935.1. Lineage (NCBI taxonomy): Eukaryota > Metazoa > Chordata > Mammalia > Primates > Lorisidae > Arctocebus > Arctocebus calabarensis. The sequence goes on along the minus strand of CAUYON010053555.1, from coordinate 4,496 downwards.
AAGCATTTAATTTTCAGAATCACAGAACAGGTGAACTTACGAATCCCATACTCATGTTCTTGGCAGGATCCTACATGGAGGTCCACAGAATGTCACTTATATTTCATTCTCTCAAATAGGAATGGCTGGGGGATCCTTCTGCCATCCGCTCCCTGATCAGCCCCCGTGTTAACAATTATGGAATGTCCCTCTGTGTGGTTACTCTGCTGAACTAAGGGTTCCAGAAGGAACAACTGAGAAATGACATATGTCCCTGGGTCTTGAGGAGTGAAACAGTACATGTAACTACTATTCCCAAAAGGAAAGTAATCAGGCCAGGTGCAGTGGCTCACCCTGTAATCCTAGCACTCTGGAAAGCCAAGGCAGGTAGATTGTCTGAGCTCAGGAGTTGAAATCCAGCCTGAGCAAGAGGAAGACCTCATTTCTACTAAAAATAGAAAAACTAGTCAGCCTTTGGAGTGGGTGCCTATAGTCCCAGTTACTTAGGAGGCTGAGCAAGAGGATCGCTTGAGCCCAAGAGTCTGATGTTGCTGTGAGCTATGATGGCACTCTATCAGGTGAGTGACAGAATGAAATTCAGTCTAAAATAAAAAAAAAAGGAAAGTAATCAGAATGTTCTCTTTCCTTCACTTTCTCTTCTAATTACTATACTGATCTTCACTGTAAAAATACATTTGGTCATCCAGATTTTTAAAATATATCAAGATCACAGAGCTGAGGAAGCCATGTGGCTAGGAATCAAATATTAGAAGACCCCATTTATTCTCAACTGTGTTTGCACAGTAAGGTATGATGAACACCCCAATTTTTCTCTGAATTGGTGAAGTCAGGTGTAAAGGCAAAACTGGTCAGGGATGTACACAGTAGGTAGCACAATGACAAATGCATATAAAGCATGGCCACTTCCCATAGGGTGTGGACTGCTGCACAGAACATATCTGCAACAATTATAGGATTATTATAATATGTTATAATTATTATGTGTTTTCAATTGCATGGTTCTCAGTAGCATTAAGTTTGGAGTTTTCTCACTAGACATTGCAACTGAGAAGCCCAGATGCAGCCTGGAGCCCCTCTCTATTGCTATGTTCTGGGCAGCCCTTACGAGGTGTATTTACAGTGCATTCTGATGGTGTCCATATCCCCTCCCTGAACACCAGTCTCTTGAACCTATCCCTCCTTGCTGTTTCTGAACATGCAGTTTTTAGGAGCACAGCATGGACTCTGGGTTATAAATTATGGCCAACTCAGTGGAATTAGCTTCCCTCCAAAGATGGTCACATGGCAGGCTCCCCTCTGCTTTGCAGAGAGGCTGCCTGAGAGTCTCGCTGCTTCAGCATTATAAATCAGTACCAGGAATGTGACAACATTCAGACAGTGGCACTATCATTGTCCTAGAAATGAGAAATGCAAATTTCTCTTCCCTCATTGCAAAGGCAACCAGCATACTTAGTCTATGATGTTGATCAATGACTTCTATCTATACTTACCTTCTTTCTCTCAGCTTAGACCAAGGCAGTTTCTTATTTCCCTGGGTGTCATGTGAGTCTTTGGGCCACTTTGAAAGGGTATCTATTACAGTGGTAAGTTTGGGAGAGCAATTTTAATTGCAGCCACGTCACCTATAAACTGAATCCTAGAACCTAAAATAATTAAGAGCTGTGTGATCTTAACAATTTAGTCAGCCTTTCTATGTCAATTACTCAGAAGACAAATGAAGACAAAAATACCTACAGCAAAAGCTGGCTTTGCTGCTGTAAACTTAGAGAATGTCTTATCTCGTGTTTATTTGCTATATTTAGTATTACTTGGCAAGAATGGTTAGGTAAGAAGTGATGAAAAAAAGAGCCCATACTAGCGTATTAATCAAGACATGGGATAAATAGGAATAGGTGCTTTATAGAGAGATTGTACAACTTTCTTTTTCACATGGTAATTAATGAGCAGATCTTAATGAAGAAAAGATGGATAATAACACCAGAGAAAAAGAAGACTAGCATTTCCCAGGATCATCACCACATGTAAATTACCTCCCTTATCCTCCACTTTTCTCAACCCAATATAAAATCTCTAGATTGTTTTAATAACATCATCAGTAAGCAGGTTACAGAAAGATATATTTTATCTATAAGATTTGTGGGATTTACATAAGTTTACAAACTTGATGTAGGAAATATGGATGTTGGAAGAAGATATATGGTTGAGGAAATCTATTTGTGATTCCAGCAATGTGGAACATAGGTGCATCCAATACTTCAGAATAAATACAAGGCTAGACAAAGTGAACTCAAGAAAAAAAAATCTGAAGGAATCATATAATCTGACTTCAAATTATACTACAGAGCTATCCTAATCAAAACAGCATGGTGCTGGCTGGAAAAAAAAAAAACAGATAAATAAACCAAGTTAACAGAATACAAAACCCAGATATAAATCCACACATCTATAGTGAACTTATCTTTCAACAACAGTGCCAAAAATATGCAGTGGGAAAAGGATAGTCTCTTTAAGAAATGGTGCTAGGAAAACTGGATATCCATATGCAGAAGAGTAAAAGTAGACCCTCTTCTCTTGTCATATACAAAATCAAAACAAAATGAATTAAGGACTTAAATATGAGAACTGTAACTATGAAATTACTAAAAGAAAACATTGGGGTAATGCTTCTAGACGTTGTCTTGACAGTGACTTCTTGATTAATATTGCCAAAGACTATACAACTTTCTTTTTCACATGGTAATTAATGAACAGATATTAATGAAGAAAAGATGGATAATAACACCAGAGAAAAAGAAGACTAGCATTTCCCAGGATCATCACCAGATGTAAATTATCTCCCTTATCCTCCACTTTTTCAAAGCAAAATTAGACACATGGGATCCTATCAAGCTAAAAAGGAAACGATCAACAAAGTGAAGAGACAACAAAGAGAATGGAAGAAAAATTTCAAACCATCCATATGACCAAGGGCTAATAACTAGAATATATAAGGAGTTCTAATAATTCAATAGGAATAAAAATCAAATAATCAGATTAATGGTCAAAAGATCTGAATAGACATTTCTCAAAAGACATACAAATGGCCAATAGGTATACAAAGAAATACTTGACATAATTAGTCATCAGAGAAATGTAAATGAAAACTATAATGAGATATCATCTCATCCCAGTTAAAATGGCTTTTATCAAAAAGATAAGCAATAAAGAATGCTGGCAAACATGTTGAGAAATGGGAACCTTCATACATAGTTGGTGGAAATGTAAATTACTGCAACCCTGATGAGGAACAATATGGAGGTTCCTCAAAAAAAACTAAAAATATAACTACTATATGGCCCAGAAATCCCATTTCTAAGTATATATCAAGAAAAGAAAGAGAGAGATAGTTCGGTATATCAAAATGATATCAGAACTCTCATGTTTATTTATTGCAACAGTATTTACAATAGCTAAGGTTTGAGATCAACCTAAGTCTCCATCTATAAATGAATAGATAAAGAAATTGTGGTATATATGCACAAAGGAATATTATATAGCCATAAAGCAATGAAATTTGCAACATATGGATTCAACTGTAGAATATCAAGTTAAATAAGACTAACACAGCAAGTTAAATCTCACATGTCCTCACTCATATGTGGGGGATAAAAGCTAAACACAAGTGATCTCATGAAGACATAGAGTAGACTTATGGTTACTAGAGGCTGGAAAGAGTAGTGAAGAGAGGAGGATAAAGATGGATACAGAAATATAATAGATAAAATGAACAATATCTGATAGCACAACAAAGTGGCTATGGTCAACATCAAGCTATAGTATGCTTGACTATAACTAAAACAGTGGAACTGAAATGATAACACAATAAAATGATAAATGCCTGAGGCAATGAATACTTGAATTACTCCAATTTGATAAATCCACACTATATGTCTGTATCAAAACATCACATGTACCCTATAATATATATAACCTATATAAATTATTTTATTTTTAATTATTAGAGGTACATATACATAATAAAATAATACTTTTTTAAGAAAAGAATTGGGAGCTAGAGACCATAAAATGCCCAAAATGTGTTGGGAGGAGAGAAAGATACAGATCCACTTCTCTGAGTGAGAGTGAAGTTTCAATGGCTGACTCACGACTTCATTTTATGCAACAATGCCACAGTTCTTTATCAAGAAATGTGGTATTATGGTGATAAAAGGAACTTAAACTGTGCCAATCTAGAAATTTCTTATTCTTTATCCAGGAACATCACAAAATTAATATAATTTCTGATATTAGCCAAGTAACTCAAATAAGCATTGCAACAATGGAGGTCCTTGTGGTACTTAAACTTCAGTTTCACCTTCTTTTTTTTTTTTTTTAATAATTTTATTGAATCATAATTATGTACATTGGTGCAATCACAGGGCACAATTCATATACATTCAGAAATATTTTGATCATACTGTTACAGATATCCTTCATGGCATTTCCTTGATCACTAT
>CAUYON010053550.1:0-15946 GCA_963573935.1 Arctocebus calabarensis | reverse complement strand
TAGACCTGCCATTCGATCCTGCAATTCCTCTACTAGGTATATATCCAGAAGACCAAAAAGTACTTTACAACAAAGATATTTGTACCAGAATGTTTATTACAGCCCAATTCATAATTGCCAAGTCATGGAAGAAGCCCAAGTGCCCATCAACTCATGAATGGATTAACAAATTGTGGTATATGTATACCATGGAATATTATGCAGCCTTAAAAAAAGATGGATCCTCTACCTTTTTTATGTTTACATGAATGGAGCTGGAACATATTCTTAGTAAAGTATCTCAAGAATTGAAGAAAAAGTATCCAATGTACTCAGTACTATTATGAAACCAGTGTATAATCACCCACACTTTCATATGAAAGATAAAACACAACTATAGCCCAGGTTAAAGGAGGGACGAGGAGGGGAGGGGGAAGGTTGGATAGAGGGAGGGTAATCGGGGGATATGCATTACCTATGGTGCATATTGCAAGGGTACATGTCAAATCTATTACGTATAAAGTATAAATGTCTTAATGCAATAATTAAGTGAGGTGACGGCTATGTTAACCAGTTTGATGTAAGTATTCCAAATTGTATATAAAATCAGCACATTGTACCCCATAAATGCATTAACGTATACAGATATGATTAAAAAAAAGAAAATATAAATGGCCACAAAATCCCAAATTTGTGAAAAACATGAATATATATATTCAAGAAGCTCACTTAATTCAAAGAAATTCATAACTAGACAAATCATAGTCAAACTGCAAAAACTCAAAAATAGTGAACATTGAAATCAGCAAGAGAGAAATGACTCATTACATGCCAGAGATCTTCAATTAGATTAGCAGCTGATAGCTCAGCAGAAGCCACAAAACCCAGATGGCAGGGGAATGATATGTAAGGAAACTAAGAATTGTCAACTAAGAATTGCATAACAAGAAAAATTTATTACAAAACTGAAGAAAAAATTATGACATTCCAAGATAAAAACAGATAATTTGTTGCTAGCAAATCTACCTTATAAGAAATATTAAGAGTCCTTTCCAAATGAACTAAGTGACATTATGCAGTAACTCAAATCTACATGAAAAATGAAGGGTACCTCTACAAGTGACTACACAAACAAATAAAAAAGACCATGTAAAGTTATTTTTGGTTTGTAATTTATTTTTTCTCCTAACTAATTTAAAAGACAACTATAATAATTATATATCTATGTTAGTGGCATATAGTATATGAGGATGCAATTTATATGAGAATAACAACAACAAAAGGGGGTAGGGAACAAAGCTCTGTAGAAACAAAGTTGTCAAATACTATTGCAATTAGGTTGGTATTAATCTAAACTAGGTGGTTATAATTTGAGTTGTTCATTCTAATCTCCAGGTCAACTGCTAAGAAAATAACTCCAGCATATAGCAAAAGAAATTACAATAGAATTAAAACAATACACTAAAAATAGCAATTCACATAAAAAATAGAAAGAGAGAAATAGAACCAAAAACAAAGCATACAAATGTATGTAAATTCTACTTTGTAAGTAATTATAAAAAATTTAAAAGGACTAACCATTTCAAATATAACACAGAGATGGCAGACTGGATTAAACAGTGACCTAAATACACACTGTCTCTAAGAGACAGTTTAGGTTCAAAACTACAAATAGGTTAAAATAAAAAGAATAGGAAAAGGTATGCCATGTAAATCATAACCCAAATAGAGCTGGTGTAGCTGTACTAATGTCAGATGAAATAGATTTTTAAGACAAAAATTTTTATTAGGGAAAAAGTACATTTTATAATAATAAAAGGAACATTTATAAACATACATGCACTTAACAACAAAGCCCCAGAATACATGAAGCAAAATTGACAGAATTCAAGCCAAAACTAGACAACTCAACAATAATACATGAAATAATAATACATTAATAATAATTAATCCACTATTAATAATGGATAGGACAATTAGACAGTATATCAGCAACAAGAAACTTGAACACCATAAACCAAGTATACTTAACAGACATCTTTGTGTACCAAACAGTAACAGAATTTACATTCTTCAGAAGAACATTTGGAATATTCACAAATACAAGACAATTAAATAGCAATACACCTTAATAACTAAGGAATCAAAGAACTAACAAGAGAAATTAAAAAGTGAAAACACAACATACAAAAATTTCCATGACACAGCACAAGCAATGCTTATAAGGAAACTTATAGCTGGAAAGACCTATGTTGAAGAAGAAGAAATATCACAAATCATTAACCTAAATTTCCACCATGAAACACTAGAAAAGGAACAAACTAAACATACAGCTAGAAGAAGGAAGACAACGACAAAGATTACAGAGTTTATCAATAAATAGAAAAACAATTTGATAAGATCAAGGAAACAAAAGTTGATTCTTTGGAAAGATAAACAAAATTGACCTTTAGTTAGACTATCCAAGAAAAAAATCTTTACCTAGACCATCCAAGAAAAAAAAGAGAGAGAAGACTCAAATTACTAAAATCAGGAATGTAAGAAGATGCCCAATTTACAGAAATATAAAGGATTAGAAGAGAATACTATGAATAATTCCATGCTAACAGATTAAATAGCTTAGATGAAATGGACAAATTCTCATGAAGATGTAAACGTCCACAATTGACTTAAAAGTAAATAGAAAATCCGGACAGACCTACAACAAGTGAAAAGATTAAAGTCATAATTTCAAATTTGTTTACATTAAAAAGCCTAGGGATAGAGATTTCACTAATAAATCCTATCATACATTTTAAAAAGAGTTAACTCAATACTTCATAAACACTTCCCAAAATTAGAAGAGGTGGGAGCACTTCCCAAAAAACAAAAAAGGCCACTATTAATCTTGATAACAAAACCAAATATGTTATAAGAAAGGAAAATAGACCAATCTCTTATAAATAAAGATATAAAAATCCTCGACAATATACTAATAAACCAAATCTAGTGACATGCAAAAAAGCTATCCACTATGATCAAATTCTTGGTGTTTATCCCAAGAATATAAAGTTGGCACAACATTCAAGGACCAGGTAATACAATATGCCATGTTAACAGAATAAAAAAAATATGATCATTCTCAGAAGATGCAGAAAAAAAGTAGTTGACAAAATCCAAAATACTTCCAATATAAAAACACTCAACAAATTAGGAAGAGACAGGAACTTCCTCAATCTTTACAAAGAGGAATCTATAAAAAACCCACAAGGAACATCACACAGCCACGAAACACTGAAAGCTTCCCTCCTAATATCATGAATAAGACAAGGATGATTACTTCACTACTTCTACTCAGGAGAGGGTTCTAGCCAGGAGAATTAGGCAAGAAAATCAAAAGGGCATCCACATTGGAAAGAAAGAAGTACAATTACTTCTATTTGCAGTTGACAAGATCTCATGTATAGAAAATCCTAGAGAATCCTCTTAAAAACTGTTAAAGCTAAAATCAAATTTAGTAAAATTGTATATATAAGCTCAAGTCACAAATTCAATTTTATTTCTACATACTAGCAATGAAAATTAAATTAAGAAAATAATGACATTTATAATAACAAAGAAATGAAATATTGAGGAATAAATTAGACCAAAAATGTTAAAACTTGTACTCTGAAGAAAAAACATTCCTGAAGGAAATTAAAGATGACCTAAATAAATAAAAAGACATTCAGTGTTCATGGATTAGAACACTTAAGAGAGAAATACTATTAAAACCCATCTACAAATTCAACGTATGTCTATCAAAATATTAACCAGGTAATTGATGATTAGGAATGGTGAGCACTTTTTCATGTGGTTGTTGGCCATTTGTCTATCTTCTTGGGAGAAGGTTCCGTTCATGTATGGTACCCAATGAGAAATGGTATTGTTTGGTCTTTTCTTATTTGAGTTCTCTGTAGGTTATTAATCATTTGTCAGATTTGTAACATGCAAATATCTTGAGATATCATATAATCTTGGTAAGAATAGCCCACATCACAAAGTCCAAAAGCTGCAGATGCTGGCGTAGTTGTGGAACACTTACACACTGTTGGTAGGATTGCAAACTAAGACAGTCTTTTTAGCAAGAAGTATGGAGAATCCTTAAAGAACTAAAAGTAGACCTTCCATTGCATCCTGCAATCCCTTTACTGTATATCTATCCAGAAGGAAAAAACTCATTTTACCATAAGGACATTTGCACTAGAATGTTTATTGCAGCTCAATTCACAATTGCCAAGAGGTAGAAACAACTCAAGTGCCCATCAACTCACAAGTGGATAAACTATGGTATATGTACACCATGGAATATTATTCAACCATTAAAAAGATGGTAATTTTCCATCTTTTGTATTTACCTAGATGGATTTAGAAAATATCCTCCTAAGTAAAGTATCACAAGAATAGAAAAGCAAGTATCCAATGCACTCAATACAAATATGAAACTATTAGATGAAAAATTACAGGTTCACAAGGGAGAAAAACACAGTTAAATTCATGAAGTCAGAAGAAGTAAGGAGCAGGGAGAAGGGTAGAGAAAAAGGGTTTAGTAAGCTCTCACCTAGCCGGGTCAAAGTAGGAGTATATGGAACACCTGCTGTGTGAAAGGCTTAACTACAACTTGGACTTTACCTAGCAAGTGCAAACAATGTAACCCAATCATAAGTACCCTTATATTAATCTAAAAGAAAATCAGTGGCCTATTTGACATAAATGGAATATGGAATTCAAAATGTACATAAACTTATAAGGGACACTGACATTCTAAAACAATCTTAAAGGAAAAAAAAAAAACAAAGCTAGAGAACTCACACTTTCTGGTTTCAAAACTCACCACAAAGGCTACCATAATCAAGAATGTGTGGTAAAGGCACAGACATATATAATCAATAAGATAAAATTGAGATTCCAGAGATAAGTTCGTACATTTAGGTCCAGTTGATTTTCACTGGAATATCAAGGTAATATAATTAGACGAGAATAGTCATTTCAATGAATGATGCTAGGATAACTGGATATCCTCATGCAAAAGAATGAAGGTGGACTTCTATCACATATTGTGTATAAAACTTAATTCAAAATGCAACACCTAAATGTAAGAGCTAAACCTATTAAGCCATGATAAGCAGGGATGAAGAAGAAGGAGAAACAACATTTATAAAGAACTAGACGTCCCTGGTACACATTCCCATGATCATTCCAAGGATCCTGTTAGTGGGGCCATTATCACCGGTCCTCAGGCCAGGACAAAGAGGGGCTGCAGGAGTCCGTTTCTCAGCTCTCACTTGTTTCTCACCCCACTCTTGATTGGTGTCACCCTGCATTTCTCCATGGAAACAACTTTTTTTCTAAGATCACTAAGACCTAAGATCCTGTGTTTCTGCATTGCTAAAGTCAATGGAAAAGTTTCCATCCTTTTACTTGACCTCTTGGCATTGCCTGTCTCCACTGGTCATTTTCTCCTTGAACTTGTCTCTTCTCTTGGCTTCCATGACATCAGAGTCTGATTCTTTCTATTTTTGATCATTCATTCTTGGTCTTGTTTTTCCTCACCTATTCATCATTAAATATTAATTACTGGCTCGGCGCCTGTGGCTCAACGGGCTGGGGCGCCAGCCACGTACACCTGAGCTGGCGGGTTCGAATCCAGCCCCCGGGCCCGCCAAACAACAATGACGGCTGCAACCAAAAAAAATGGCTGGGCGTTGTGGCGGGCGCCTGTGGTCCCAGCTACTTGGGGGGCAGAGGCAGGAGACTCGCTTGAGCCCAGGAATTGGAGGTTGCTGTGAGCTGTGATGCCACAGCACTCTACCCAGGGCAACAGCTTGAGGCTCTGTCTCAAAAAATAAATAAATAAATAAATAAATAAATAAATAAATATTAATTACTCAGTAAATGCATCCAAACAGAACTTTCATAACACTGGAAGATGAAGAGAAGACAGAACTGATGAGTTCAATACTAAGTCAAGTGCACACACAGAGCCTTGAAAGTCCTTCCCTAGAGGGCCAGATTCATGGACATACAACCTGTATAGTCATTTATGGCTCCATGTTGGGAAGGGTTCCATGCCTGCTTTGAAGCTCTGTTGTCAGTGTCTTTAAATTAGTACTAGCTTTGAACTTGTGTTTTGCAAGTTAAGGTTATTAAGACAATGGAATATATACAAGAATAGAGGCAATATTCTGATATGCAGTAAGTTTTGTGTTTCAGTGGTCCAGCAGCAACTTACACATGTATAGGCACACTCTCCAGGCCCAGAAAACAGGATACATAAAACAGAGCATAAACACCAGTGCCTGGGATAGTCCAGAGATGAGAGGATGGAGGAAAATGAAGCCAGGCTGGGACCTGGGCACAGAATGGCGTAGTAATGGCAGCAACAGTATCAGCAGTGGCAGCAGAGATGCCAGGACAGGAACTGCTGGTACATAGGTAATAAATTTCAGCAATACATATGAAATCTGCTCAACCTTGCAAGACAAATATATCCACAGGCTTAGAAATAGAAATTAAATTTCAAGATTGTTGTGTTTGATGGAAAATAACACTATTATCATATGAAGCTTTGGATAAACTAAATATTAATGAGGCAAACAATTTTAAAATGAATTTGTTCCTGTAATTGAAGATACAGTAATAGAATGCTTAACAGATGTTTTGAAATATATTCAAATTAGGAAGTTTCTTGTACAACCTCTACAAGTTACAGAAAATGTCAGAGAAAATATTGAAATGCCAATGTATAAATTTGCTTTTAATATTAAATTCAGACTTACACAAAATTGATTTGTATGAAGAATTATTTTCCTAGAGAACATAAGAGTAGTCAGCTCAAGATGAACTAAAATTCATATATTTTTATATAATTTACCGGAAATGTATTCCAATATCATCACAGCTTACAAAATACTCTTAATAGCTCCAATAACAGTTGCATTAGCAGAAAGATCTTCTTTTTTTAACATTTTTTATTTCCTCTATTTCAAGATACACATATTCTTTTTGGTGTTGTTGTTGCAGTTTGGCTGGGGCCGGATTTGAACCCGCCATCCTTGGTATATGGGGCTGGCGCACTACTCACTGAGCCACAGGTGCTGCCCCCAGAAAGATCTTCTTAAAACTAAAATTATAGGAAGCATTTGTGATCTTGCATTTGCTATGAGTAATTAATGGTATTTTAAATTATAGATCGAAAATGAAGTTGCTAAAAATATAAACATTGCTAAAAATATAAACCTGTAAATGAATTTGTGAAAAAATGAATCAGAAAAGAATTTTATGAAGATATCATATTACTAGTTATTATATGTTGTACTACACAAAATTAAAAAGCTTTATGTCTGAATATATTTAATGTATTTTTGCTGTTTGTGTGAACAAAGGGCCATAAATTTTTATTTTATACGAGGCTGTGTTAATGTTGCACCAGCCCTCATTTCTTTCATAAGGGAAGGAGGAAGTGAAGTAGAAAAAGCCTGGGCCTTCTCTGTCCTTTTTTCCCTCATTTCCTTTAACCATAGCGTTTATTTTTTATTCATATCTTATTTGGGGATCATGGTGCCAAAAAGTTTGAAAACTTACAGTTTAATCCAACCACACATATAGACAGAGAACAAATGAAGTCATAGGAAGGTGAAGCGACCTTCCTGTCTTCGAAGTCTGTCTCTGATTCCCAACCTCCCACCACCATGCTGTTTCCATGGTATCCCTCATGTGTTCCAGGGCTATGTATGAGATCTCTTTTTCTGGAGCCCAGTTTGAAAACCCTTATTAATAGCCTACTTTAAAGCAAAAAAGTTAAAAACATTCAGCAGACCGATGCACAAATGTAAGCATCTACTTCTTAGTCCAAGCAATATTCCCTAAACTTACTGCAACTTGAAAAAAATAATATTTGGGTGTCATAATTTTATGTAATAGATAATACTTAATAATATGATATCTTGATTATCATAAGCCACGGCTACCAATATTTGTATCTTGCAAAACAGTTAATAAAGTTGCTGTGAGAGTTAAGAGACAAAGGACGTAAGTCACTCAGGACAGAACTTACTTCTAAATAAATACACATGAGGCTTTAAGCTTTGCTGTGAGTTTCTGAAGAGGGTACGAAGGCAGCTGGGATCAGGGATGTGGTCCAGTTTATCACTGGTCATCTTGGGCTCCGTTCCTAAACACCCACATGCACTGGATTTTACAAACTTGCCTGAAACGACTTGTCTGCTTCTATAATCACATTCTTTAAACTCTTATTTGCTGATCCTCTGCTAATTATATATCTCAGACCTCATGGAAATAATGTTCAGTGGCAACTACATGTAAGCATCAGGGCTCGGTGACCTTTGTCACTGGAAACTTTCCATTGCTTCTTTCCAGTAGGACTCAGGCAGGCTTAAGGTTTAAAAAGCTCTCGATACTGTCAACTAAACCAAAAAACTGTACATTTAAACCCAAAGACAAGGAAGGTTTTTCTCAGAAACTATGCATTAGCATTTCCATGTTTAAAATGGCAAATTTTTCAAGATGTAAACGGGTGACATAAAAGATAATATTTTCAGTGAAAAAATGTGCTGACTAAATAAATTCAGTCACAGATCATGTTCTGTAAACTGTCTCCTTTGCTGTGTACCCCTCCCTGGGAGTCTCAAAACCAGAGAATTGTCAAATTCAGTACCTGAATTTTGCCACCAAATTATGAACACCCTTTCCAACCCCCACACCCCAAATGTAAAGAGCCCCCAATTTACCTGTCAGAGTCTAAGAGCATCATAAAGGTCGAGGAAACCTGGCTAATTCTCTCCATGTGGACAAAGTTACTGCTGCTGGAAGCTCTTGAGACTCCACGATCTCTGTATACAGAACAGCAGAATGCCACTTTTCCCCAACACCCATTCTGTTGCAGTCTTTGAGAAATGTAAGTATAGGATTGAATAGCAGAAAAACAAAGAGGACAAATAGCTAAATAATAACACTATGAGCTACGCAGAACTCTTCAGTAAGCTGTTTTAAATCCTAAAGTTGTAAACTATGGCAAAGAGACTTAAAAAAAAAAAAGGCAGCTCCTGTTGTTATTTTTTATTGACTTGCTTTAAGTACAGAGATTAATTTGGGGGATAAGAGAAATGCTATAAGACTCAGTGTACTCTCCCAAGAACAGGAGATGCCTGGCCCTTTAGTCAACCCTTGTTTCATGGTCCTCAGTCATGTGTTAGAACTTTCTTCACAAATCTCTGGCACATTTCTTGTCAAGTTTATTCTCTTTTTAAAGTATTTTTGGTGGTTATTGTAGATGTGTTCTTCCCATTCTGCTTTTGGATCTGAGTTTTGTATACAGATCAAAGTCCCTTATGGTCAGAGGGAATTTTTTCAGGTGATTTTCTTGGGTTTTGACACATGCCATCATTATCCATGAACAATTTTACCTCCTCCTTTCCAATTTCCCACCCCCACTTTTTCTCTGTGTTTATAATGGTGTCTGCTTGTACTCATAAAAGGATGCTTTCGTTAGGGAAACAACTTTTTAACTATCTTTTTAACTATCTTTGTATAGTCATTGATCTCTGAGTGTAGTAAACGGCCTTTCTCTTCTCAGAGTTTTACCAATTTACCTTTTTCTAAAAATTATTTCCCTTAACCTCAGTGGACTTGAACAAGAGTCAATTATTTTCATTTCCTCTGTATCTTTAGTCATTTCCCTATTCTCATTTCTTATTTTGTGTAATTATGCTTTTTTTTAAGAAGAAAAAAGTAGTTTTACAAAGAACAGCCCTTGAATTTATTCTTTATCTTTATGGTTTTTCTATTTACATTTCATTAATGTGTGCTTTTTTAAAAAAAAATTTGTCTTATTTTCCTTAGGTTTATTTCTGGTTCTCTGTCTGCTTTTTAAAAATTGATGCTTAATTCATTTGCTCTCATTTTGTCTTCCTCTGTGAAAACATTTTAAGGTTGTGTATTTTCCTTTTGATGTAGTACTATCTGTATTCCAGAGTCCTACTAAGCAACACTTTAATAAATGATATTTTCTAGATATCCTGACATTTTAATTTTTACTTTATCCTTAATAAAGAGATTTTTTTTGAGTTTTAAGTCTCCAAATGGTATTATGCTTTTAAAATAAATCATATGATGAAACTTTTTATAGAACAAAGGTTTTAATGTAAGATATTATGTACTAACAAATCTGTTCAGGGAGTTTTGTTCCCCTATGTTATAGCCCCTTTTTTCCAAAATACTTTTACTTAATGCAAGAACATGAATATATCTCTGTGTGTGTGTGTATTAATGTATATTTTTAAAATACATCTTTAACTAATATGTATTAACTACTATGATCTAGCATTGTGGTTGTGATAGAAATAATTGACTGATTCATTTCTCAATTATTCTCCTTGACAGAAGAACAAGTGCCAGAAAAGGAAAAACAATCAGTAGGGCTCAGAACCCAAATAGTAGAGCTGCAATACCTTCCCAGAACCCACATAGTAGAGCTGGAACACCTTCCCAGAACCCACATAGTAGAACTGGAACGTCCTCCCAGAACCCACATAGTAGAGCTGGAACGCCTTCCCAGAACCCACATAGTAGAGCTAGAACCCCTCCCAGAACCCACATAGTAGACTTGGAACGGCTTCCCAGAACCCACATAGTAGAGCTAGAACCTTTTCCCAAAATCCACATAGTAGAACTAGAACCCCTTCCCAGACCCCACATAGTAGAGCTAGAATCCCCTCCCAGAACCCACATAGTAGACCTGGAATGCATTCCCAGAACCCACATAGTAGAGCTAGAACCCTTTCCCAGAACCCACATAGTAGAGCTAAAACATCTTCCCGGAACCCAAAAAGCAGAGCTGGAACGCTTTCCCAGAACCCACATAGTTGACCTAGAACCCTTTCCCAGAACCCGCATAGTAGAGCTGGAATGCCTTCCCAGAACCCACATAGTAGACCTGGAATGCCTCCCCAGAACCCACATAGTAGAGCTAGAACCCCTTCCCCGAACCCACATAGTAAAGCTGGAACGCCTTCCCAGAACCCACATAGCAGAGCTAAAACATCTTCCCAGAACCCAAAAAGTAGAGCTGGAATGCTTTCCCAGAACCCAAAAAGTAGAGCTGGAACGCCTTCCCAGAACCCACATAGTAGAGCTGGAATGCCTTCCCAGAACCCACATAGTAGAGCTGGAATGCCTTCCCAGAACCCAGATAGTTGAGCTAGAACATTTCCCAGAACACACATAGTACAGCTGGAAAGCCTTCTCAGAACCCACATAGTAGAGCTGGAACACCTTCCCAGAACCCACATAGTAGAGCTGGAATGCCTTCCCAGAACCCACATAGTAGAGCTGGAACACTTTCCCAGAACCCACATAATAGAGCTGGAATCCCTTCCCAGAACCCACATAGTAGAGCTGGAACACCTTCTCAGAACCTACATAGTAGAGCCAAAAGCCTTCCTAGGAAGGGTTGATTCCAAAGCCTATAATCTTGCCAGACAGCATCACTGAAACTATGTGAGAAACCAGAGTCCAGAGTATATACCCTGGAGAGGAAATGCATGTGAAACCTACCGCCATATGGTATCTGAGATGCATCATGAGAAATGCAGATATGTTATATCACACATCATAAAAGCAGAAGCACTTGATAGATTTCAAATATGAAGACTGCCAGACTCTGCTTTTGCAACTCGTTCAGATCTCAAGGTGCTCCTTCAAGACACTCCGTTCAGGGTTTCATTCTCACCATCAGGAAATTCTACTCCGTGCCCAACCTAATGACTCTATGCTGAGTCTGGGCCCTCTCTTTGGGATTTTTTAAAGAGATAGAGAACAGCTAAACCTTATTTTCTACATAATACCCACTCATAAGCTCAAAGCCTTCCATGGTAATCTTGTCTCTGGGATAAGTAATCCTAATTCCTATCCTTTTAAAAAAAATATTTTCTAAAGATGTGATTGTTTTTAGACCTGTAAAGAAAGCTAATGTTTATGTTGCCCACATGCCTCTTAAATTGTGTTGCTTCTAAGGGACCTTTGCATAGTAAGGTGGTGAGGCTCGCAGTCTGACTGGTTTATGGCTTCTACAAGTCTATTCATGCATCCCAAGGCATTTTAACCTCCGTAATAAGACTCTGAGCATTTGTTACCCATACTTTACACTTAAGGTGCTGAGGAAAATCAAAACTACACTTGTCCAAGGAAAATGTGAGAAAAGCATATAAATAGAGCAATTGGGAGTGGGGGGGTTGTATAAAGTGCAGTTATTCTTAGTAAGAATACCTAATTGATAGCATAGAAAAATAAAATTAACACCTAGGGTCCATAATAACAGAGTATATATTTTTACAAAATAGGGAAAGACGGTCCATCAAAAGCACTTTCCTTTTCCAAATTCTGGAAGAATTTCTGAAGAACAGGCATCTCTAGAAATCATGATAATGACAGAAATCTAATCACGTGATGATGATAGAACAAAACAATGGAGGGATATATTAAGACCGAGTAACTGTACAAAAAGAAGTAACACAATTATGAAAGTGAGTTATGTAAAAGATAAAATCATCAATGCCTAAGGAAATTATTTGAAAGAATAAGTTAATTCTATACTATGTCAAAAAGAAACATTAATTAACTGAGAGCTTTCCCAGATGCCAGGCATTGTTTTAGGCCCAGGACATGCATTGACTCATTTAACTCTCCCCATCCTGCAAATAAGAAAACCAAGGCAAAAGAAGTTATATGATAAAAGTCCACACTGGAGGTACAAGGCAGATTTGAAATTCTAACACTGGTAGTTCTACCCAAGGGTCTTTGATTTTTTAACCACCGTGCTCTACTAATATTCACAGATGATTTATAAGGATTGAGCTATTGAATCTACCATTTCATCAAAACCAGCTGTTCTCAAGCACAGAGAGAAATTCTTTTTTTTTATCCTTTATTAATTTTAATTACAGTGTTCTCTTGTGCCCCAGTCAGTGGTGTGATCAAGAGAGACCATGCCCAGGGGTGAATTTTAAAGAAGGATCCTCCATGGGATGTGCACTGCTGGCTCAGATCAGGATGCTGTTTTTACCAGTCTCCACTGGAATGCACTTGAATTTATCTCCCTCCAACCACAGTGTTTCTGCATTGAACTTACAGGCACTCCAGTCTCTCCTTCTTTTCGCAGGATTCTTGCATTACCTGTGTCTGCATCTGCCTCCATCACTGGATAGCAAGCTCCTCAAAGAGCCAGGACTCTGCTTTCTGTATCTTTGTGCTACCAAGCACTCAACTGTCAATTATGTTCCTCCTAACAACAGGGGCCAACAAAGGGTCTACCCGAGCAGGTGTCCACCTGGGGACTGAAGTGTGTGCCTTAGACCTCTGGGGTGTCTGCAGCAAAATATCAGATGCCATGTTCAGAGACCCAAGAATGTTAATGTTGAAGCCAGACTAAAAGACCAACTGCCTCACTGCCTAGTCCAGAGGTTGAGATGCAAAAGTGGGGAAAATAGAGCAAGAGAGAAACCAAGCATAGGGAAAGTAAGTTAAGACTCTGAAATGTCAAAATGAAATCAAACTTTTGTACATCAGCAGATGTACATATCTCATACAATCCCCACGGAAAATCCATTTAAATGCCGCCAGTACCATTTTGACTCGGTTGCCATCTTTGTCTGTATAAAAGTATTTATTCAATTATTTTAAGATTGTTTTTTCCTATTTCATAATAAGAAATGGAAAATGTGAAAATGCAATCAACCTTATTGTGAGAACAAAAAGCACAGGTTTGATCAATTTTTGCGCAAATGAAAGTCATTCTATGTACCTAAGTGATAAACATTTAGCTTCAATCTGCAGTTCACCGGACTTGAGCTACTCTAGGGTGGACTCGATTTTTAAGGAAAAGAGCAAAGTTTAAAAATATATAAAAACTGTTACAACATCTTCAAAATGTGCTACTAGAAGCAATACTAAAGGATTTAACCTTCTTTTTCGTTCTCTTGTATAACAAGCTCCTATGACAAATGTGTTGTTCGCTTTCAGACATTTGGCTTTCAAACACATTTTTGAGAAACTCATTATACAAAAAATGTAGCACCCTGTTTGTGTAAAGCTTTTGAGAAGAGCAAATGTTATTTTACTAGTTAAGGCAGTAGTCCTTATACAGGGGCAATTTTGCCCCCAAGGGGACATTTGGAAATGTCTGGAGGCATTCTTGATTGTCACAAATGGGGAAGGGGGAGTTCTTGGCATCTGGTGAGTGGAGACCAGGGTCACTGCTGAACATCCTGCAGTGCACGGGACAGCCCCATGACAAAGATTGATCTAGTCCAATATGTCAACAGTGCTGAGGTTGAGAAATCTTGGCTTAAGGCAAAATATAAGCTGTAAAATACAAGTAACCCTACTATTGCTGTGACTTAGCACCAAAGGCTTATTGCTCTGTTCATAATCCAATGTGGGTTGGCAGTGGGGCTCTGTGGCTTACATGCATTCAGGAATCGGGGTTTTATCTATCCAGTTACCCCACTATACTGTAAGGCTTTAGAGTCTTCCACTACACCTTTCTGAGAGGCAAAGGGAGAAAAAGAACCTTTAGAGACATGCATGGGAGGCCTTCTGGGCTCTACCTGAAGGTGGTGTATTAGTTTTACCTGCATTCCCACTGGCCAGAATGGTCATTCACATGTCCGTATCTAATGTCAAGGTGGGGCCAGGAAATGTAGTCTTGACTGTGTGTCCCAGAAGGGGAAACATGTTGGGGGAGTCTCTACCCAGTCTCTGCCCCATGGCTCAGTTGTCTTTGTGTTCACAGGTGCCTAATAACAGTAAGTTAATAATATTAATGCAAAGGAATTTTATTAATATAGAGCAATATTCCCTTTTGAAAAAATAGGAACTAGAAGAATATGAAACTAACATTTAATATAGAGTCATGTACACATTTTATTTTAAATATTGCACTTCTCACTACAGTGAAATTTTATAGTATTTTTAGTGCTGTTTCTAAAATACAAGTATATGTATCACTTGATACTAACTTCATATTTTAAATGTTCAAACTCTTATCACATATTTTGGGCAGTGCCTGTGGCTCAAAGGAGCTGGGCGCCAGCCCCTTATACTGGAGGTGGCAGGTTCAAACCCAGCCCTGGACAAAACCTGCAAAAAAAAAAAAAAAAAAAACCTCTTCTCAGATATTTAGTGAACATAAGTTATATTTCTTTTCTAATTAAGTTTTTTAAAGATTTCTTTATTGTAAGGACAGATGCAGTGGCTCATGCCTGTAATCCTCATACTCTGGGAGGCTGAGGCAGGTAGATTGCTTGCACTTAAGAGTTTGACACCAACCTGAGCAAGAACAAGACCCCATATGTACTAAAAAATAGAAAAATTGGCCAGATGTCATGGCCTATATATTTCTATATAGGAAATATATGTGCCTATATTTCCATATACTCAGGAGGCTGAGGCAGAAGGATCACCTGAACCCAGGAGTCTGAGATTGCTGGGAGCTGGACTGATGCCACACTACTCTAACCTGGGCAACAGTGTGAGACTCTGTCTCAAAAAATATATATATTCTTTTTTGTGAATTTTTAAATACAAAGCACACAAAATTTTTAC
Organism: Arctocebus calabarensis; assembly: GCA_963573935.1. Taxonomy (NCBI): domain Eukaryota; kingdom Metazoa; phylum Chordata; class Mammalia; order Primates; family Lorisidae; genus Arctocebus; species Arctocebus calabarensis. Next base: position 328 of record CAUYON010053550.1, on the reverse strand, counting down.
ATAAACAACAAAGTTATTATTCTTATAAAGTTAATTATAAAATCAAATCAACAAAATTGTTATTCTTATAAAATTAATATAAAATCAAATATTGGCTTTCTACATATCATTCTTATAAGTAAAAGAGACAAAACAGCTCCAACAATGAACAGAATAATGCTTTAAGTATTTTGACCTTTAACATCTTTTTTTTTTTTTTTTTTGAGACAGAGCCTCAAGCTATCACCCTGGATAGAGTGCTGTGGCATCACAGCTCACAGCAACCTCCAATTCCTGGGCTCAAGTGAGTCTCTTGCCTCAGCCTCCCAAGTAGCTGGGACTACAGGCG
>CAUYON010053549.1:0-26177 GCA_963573935.1 Arctocebus calabarensis | reverse complement strand
AGGGTAATTAGGACTACAGGCACCTACCACAATGCCTAGCTAGTTTTTTTCCAATTGTAGTAGAAATGGGGTCTCACTCTTGCTCAGGTTGATCTCAAACCCCTGAGCTCAAGCAATCCACCTGCCTCAGCTTCCCAGAGTGCTAGGATTATAGGCATGAGCCACTGAGCCTGGCGGGGGAAATTGTTTTGAAAGCTCCTTTGGTGATGCCAGAGTGGACATTTCCCTGCTCCACCCTCTTTGTCCTATAACAGTCTCACCCACATCCACCTGGGTTGCCATGAAAAGAGTTTCCTGACTCCTACAAACCACAGTTGGCTTTTCCTTCCCTTTTAGGCCCTAAGTCAATGCCATCTGACTCGCTATTCCCAGTTCTATATTAGCTTTTGTGCGTTATCTTTGTTTCCTTGGGCACCGGTGGCCCTGGGAGTGTGTTAGACAAGGAGAATCCCAGGCCCCCGCTGAATCCGCATCCTCATGGTTACAAGATCCCCAGCAAATGTGGAGACACATTAAAATCTGAGGTGCACAAGTACAGAAATGGTCACCAGACACTTGGGAGATCCTGGTCAGGTATTTTTCCCGTGTCTTTCGACATCATCTGACCGACTTTATTGGTATTTGTGTGTTGTCGGCCCCGCCCCCCATTAGAATGGCAGGGTTTGATCTGCTTTGCTTACTGCTATGTATGCAGCAGGCACTCAATAAAAATGAATTGAATCAATGTTTATATTTTACGAACCCTCCATCTGTCCTCCAGGATCATTTCTCTGCTGAGCAAGTTCCGGTTGGGATTCCATGAAGTTCATATCCTCCCCGACATCAACCAGAAGCCACGGGCTGAGCAGTAAGTTCTGTGCGGGGGCGTCCCGGGCAGAAGGGGCAGCTATGAGCCGGCCTCCCCTTTCTCCCTGCTGAGCCCAGGGCAAGGGCTCTCCTCCAGGCTCACCTAGACGGGGCTCACAGAGAGAATGAGGAAGAGTTATTGCAGACAGATGTTTATTTTTGTGCTTGTGTTTCTTCTCTCCGCTCTGCTGGACTTTGGCATATCAGAGCACTGGTCTTTGCCAGAAACCTGCCCGGCAATGGAGGCTGGTCACATTCATACCTTTCTTGGATCGAGTGTTTTTTAAGCCCTTTCTGGTGCGGGTTGTGGCTGTTCTACCACTCAGAGGCCAACATCGCATCACAAGGGACCTCCACCCTCCACCCTCACTGTCCTGGGGGGTTTGGGGAGCCTCTGGCTTTGCAGCTCAGGCTGCCTGTACTCAGGAAAGGCTGATTTTACCCACAAAAGCAACTGGTTCAGTGATTCTCAAACGTTAGTATGTGTCAGGATCCCCAGAGGGCTTGTGAAAATACCAACTTTCTGGGTCTTACCCCCAAGAGTCTGATTCAGTAGGTCTGGGGTAAGGCCTGGGAACCCACGTTTCTAACATGTGCTCAGGCAATGCTGTGCTGCTGGTCCAGGCACCCCGTTTTGAGAACCACTGTCTGAGAGTCCCTCTAGGCCAAGTGCCCAGCCCAGGGTCAGTGCTCAGTAACCTCTGGGTTTGTGGTCTCTGCTTCCTCATGGCTCCTGAGCTGTCTCTGCATCTTGCCCTTCCCTGAAACCACCAGCTCCACTGCAGACTTCCTTCCACTCCAGGCTTTGCCTCAGTCAAGTTCTTGGCCTGGCTCCACCTGCCCGGCCAACGTGGAGGTTACTGTCCAGCCTCTTTCTTGGCTCCCTTTGGTCCAGTTGGCCACAGCCAGAGGTGGCAGAGTCATGTGTCCACAACACAGGGTCAGAGGGCACAACTTCTGCAAGGGCGGTGGCAGGGCGTGTCCCTTCCCTGGAGATGAGGGAACCACTGGGCAAGGCAGCTTCTGCCCCTGACACTGTGTTAACACGTCTGTGCTGGAAGTGGGGAAAACGTTGAGTTGGGGCCAGGTGTGGTGGCTCACACCTGTAATCCCAGCACTTTGAGAGACTGAGGTGGGAGGATTGATTGAGGCCAAGAGTTCAAGGCCAGCATGGGCAACATGGCCAGACTCCATCTCTGTGAAAAAAATAAAAATGTTTTTAAGGAAAAAAAGAAAATGTTGAGTGATCTGGGCAATAACATCCTTCCTCCGTCCCTGGGAAGGCAAGTGCACAGACTTTAACCAACCCCCTGCGTGAAGCTGTAGCCAGGACTAATTGTGGGGTCTGAAGGGATTATTTGATTTCCCAACGATATAACTGCATATTCATAAAATGCAACATTTACAAATGGAATTTGCATCAGGTCAGTCTGCAGATTTTACAGAACTCTCCTCAATAAATTAAGTTTCTTCCTGATCTCCTGGCCCTACTTCTTGCTTACCTCACCCAGTTGTGAGCTGGATAAGGAAAGAAATAAAGATGAGGATCAAGGACTATTTAATAATGATGGACAGGCCAGGTGCGGCGGCTCAGGCCTGAAATTTCAGCCCTCTGGGAGACGGAGGCTTCAGATGGTGTTATCTGAATGCTGGCCAAGCCCTGCTCTCTGTCTTTGATGCTGTAAGGCAGGTCGCACAGAAACCCCCAGCTTCCTGTCTCACTCGGGGCAGATGATGAAACTCTGTCCTCGCTCCTCCCCTCTCCCCTGAGCTCACCTTGCTGCAGCCAAACCGGCCCCTTCACTGCCCCTCACACAGGCCAGACCTGCTTCTGGCTCAGGCCCTCTGCATGCTCGGGTCTGTGTGCTCCAGCTCCCCTGGCCTGTGAGTAGCTGGTCTCGGCAGGGCAGACTCCCTCTCGGCCCCAGATGGGCCTCCCCCACCCCTGTTATTCTCTGTCCCAGCTCTCCGTTTGTACCTTCACGAAACATCCACTTTGTGTTTATTTGCCGTATCACCCAGCAGACCGTGGCTCTGGCCTGATTTGTCCCCTGTTGTGTGGCACAGATCCCAGCACAGAACCGTGCCCAGTAAACACCTGCCGAATGGTCGGGTGGGTGGATCACAGTCAAAGCCACTTTGATGTACGTGGCAGCGTCCAGGGGTTTCAGCCTGAAAAGCACGTCCTTGTGGCATGCACCCCCAACCCCCCAGGAGCTGGCTCCCGGGGTAGAGGGAAGCATCTCACCTGGCCTCACCTGTTTTCTTCTAGCACCAAGCGGTTTGAGGACATGATTGCGCCCTTCCGCCTGAATGATGGCTTCAAAGATGAGGCTACTGTCGCAGAGATGAGGCGGGACTGCCCCTGGAAGATCTCGGATGAGGAGATTAACAAGAACAGAGTCAAGGTGCAGGGGGGAGTCAGGCCCTGCCAGAGGGGGTGGGGGACCCAGGTGCTCACGGAGGGGGGACAGGGCTGCATGCTCCATGTGTCCCTTGACCCTCAGCCCTGCCCTTCCCCCAAGCCCCTTCCCCAGCTCTCCTCAAGCCACAGACACTTGGGTAACTCGGTTGTGGAACTTAATGCCACCCTGGTGTGAGAGCCGGGTCCCCCTGCCATCTGAATGCCCCCAGCCTATTCCTCCATGCCTGGTGGAAGGGAGTCTCAACACTTGTGCTGAGGGTAGAGGTGTAATTTGTCTGGTGGGCCAGTGGAGTTGCCTGGCATGGACGCAGCCCAGAGCCACACGGCCCCCTCCTAGATGGGCCCCTCGGGACTCTTTGGGCAAAGAGGGGTGCGTGTAGGGTGTACATGGGGTGCGTGTGGGGCGATGCGCCAGCACGTTCTGAAAGAACTGTGTGGTGTAGCTCTGTCAAAGTGGGCTGGCACAGGGACAGGCCTCATGTCTCCTCTCGGTGTTGGTGGTTTTCCACACAGGGGGATTTTTGCCCCCAGGGGACACTTGGCAATCTCTGGAGACATTTTTGGTTGTCACAGCCAGGTGCGGGGATGGTCCTATAATGCAGTGAAGGGGAGCCAGGAAGCTGCTAACCACCCCGCGGTGCGCAGGACGCGCCCACAGCAGAGTCACCTGTCCAGAGCATCTGTAGTGCGCAGCTGAGAATCCATGGTCTAGCTTAACTCACTTCCCCTCAGTTTCCTGCTCTCTAAAATGGGCTGTTCATTCATTATCAGATCCTGAGTATCAATCATTTATGAACAGTTTGGAGAGAGACCCCCAACCCAGTCCCACACAGGCTTTGGGGAATTCCCTGATCTGTCGGCCCTGAGACGGTGCTGCCCCGAAAGGCTCTTTGGAAAACACTGAATAGAGCACAGTCTCCAAAGGTGGCTGTCCCATGCTCGGTTGCAGAGGACATGGAGCCTTCTGTCCCTTGCGCTCAGTCCAGTGTCTTAGCTGGAGCACCGCCTGGGTCCCAGGCCTTCTGCCTGGTGCTTTTGCAAGCTTATCTCAGTTGATCTTTCCTGGGAGTATTATCATACCCATTGTACAGATGAAGACAGTAAGGCTCAGGGAGGCAACGTGACTGGCTCAGGGTCCCTCCGCTACAACCTATCAGGGCTGAAATTGGAATCCGGTACAGTGTCCTCTCTTCCCTCTGTCTCCATGGCAATGCTAATAAAGTCAGTCAAAGCCACCAAAGAGGAATTCGCAGAATGCTCCATTACTCTGAGGGTGTCCTTCCTTCCTGGAGGTGGGAGAGACTGTAATGACTGAGCGGGAAGAATTCATGTATCCAGTTGGAAACCTTAAAAGAGGTCCGTGGGCTTGGCAAGGGGTCGGCAGCTCAGGAGGACATGGAAAGTGACCACTTGTCCTTCCCCACTCCAGTCTCTTCGGCAGGTGAGGCTGAATGAGATTCTTCTGGACTACTCCCGGGACGCAGCGCTGATCGTCATGTAAGTTGTGCCCGGCTGGCAGGCAGGAGAACAAGTCTGCTGGAGGTCAGGTGTCTCAGCTCTGGGAAGGGGTTTGGCAGGCACAGCTGAAAACCCGAGCTCTCCTCTGGGAGGCAGAAGGGCTCCAAACTCCCGTAAGCACAGCCCTGGCAGCGTCACGCCCATGGCCAGGCCTGCATCTTCCCTTGGCTGGGCGAAATTTGAATCCAGTAGTGGTCTAGGGCCTCATGAACCCCAGGTACTGATGATGATCACCTCTGGACATTGTTTCTTTCCTGTTGGCTGCCTTTTCCTGCCAAACTCCACGTGGCAAAGGGGGAACCCTGCTCATTCCAGAAGAAAATCGATTCCTGGTTGTTCAAGGGTCACTCAGCCCTCTTTGGTCATTGGCCATCCCCCAGTGATATTAGTACCAAGCCTGGGCCACGGAGACAGTGACCTGCCCCTGGGGAGCCCTGTTCAGATCTGAGCCACCCTAGCAGATGTAAGACAGGGCTGAACAAACAGAAGACAGGGTGGGAGGAGACAGCGGCAGAGGAAGGGTCTCAGTGTGGCTCTGCTCTCTCTGAGGCCAGTAAGGAGAATTTAAGCCTTCTGAGCCCTGGGCTGGGGGAGAGGGGGTCCTTGCCCAGGCAAGTAACTGGCCTTTCTCACATGTCCTGGGATGGCCAGGAAGCCTACTGAGCCTGTGTTTTTATATCTGGAATCCAAGATGGACTACACGACTTGCAGAGGCTAGGATAAATGAAAATGCAGGGCCCTTTGCTCACAAATTATTAAGAATATCAAGATGTAGTCCTCCGTTTAAAAGCAGTCTCCTTCCATTCCTATGTAGAATGTATAGAATTTATTTTCTTAAAATCTCATGGTGAGGCTCAGCACCTGTGGCTCAAAGGGCTAAGGCGCGGCCATGTACACCTGAGCTGGCGGGTTCAAATCCAGCCTGGGCCCACCAAACAACAATGAAACCAAAAAAAATGGCCGGGGGTTGTGGCGGGTGCCTGTGGTCCCAGCTACTTGGGAGGTGGAGGCAAGAGACTCGCTTGAGCCCAGGAATTGGAGGTTGCTGTGAGCTGTGATGCCACAGCACTCTATCCAGGGTGACAGCTTGAGGCTCTGCCTCAAAAAAAAAAAAAAAAAATCTCATGGTGGGGGGAAGGACGAGGGGGCAGGGGCTGAACTTAGTTGATCACAGGTGATAATTGTCGTAGATAGATGACTCGGCAGGTGACTTCAGCATACTGTTGAGTGTTTGCGTAAATCTGCAAAATGCATTGTGCCTTGGAGAGCAAGCACAGATACAGTACTGGGAGCGGTAAGAGCCTCCTGGAGCTTGCTTTTCTCTGGAGAGAAGGCCCCCGGATCAGGCACTGCTCCCTGCTTTTGTAGTGTATGCTCACAGAGGAGGGAGCCAAGGTTCCAGAAATGGGACCTATTCCCAGAATTGCTACCATCTAACCTGTACTGCAGATGCCAGGATCTAAGGTCATGGACTTGTGGAAAGAGACCTCAGACCGAGTTGCCATTGAAAGCAACAAAAACCTTACTTTTCCACTTCTTCAGTTGCTCAAGTACTGTATAAGTTGCATAAACCCTCCTCTGTTGTATCTGCAATACCGTCTTTCAAGAAAACGCCAGCCACATGCGTTTTAGGCTTCGTAGGTGACCCTTTGAGAAGATGGACATGGCAAATGAGCTCAGCCCAAAAATGGCCAACGGGTGGGAGCACACACGTATAAATAGGGTATTGCAGAGTGGAGCTAAGCAGCAGTGGGGAGACCTGACCCGGGAGGTCTGGGGACCTCCAGTCTTGTCCTACGATGTTCATGAAGATTCAGAAGACACAGGATCAGTTACTCTTTGACAGGCCAAAGGTCAAATTTTGCTTCCATCAACCAGCAGAGTTTGATCAGCTATGAGAAACCTGCTTAGATAATATTCAAATTATACTCCCTTACACCCAGTAGAGTTCAGGAAATATGTTTGCATCCATTCAGGCTGCAATAACAAAATACCCTATGCGAGTTGGCTTATAAACAATAGAAATTTATTTATCACCATTCTGGAGGCTGGGAAGCCCATGACCAAAGCACCAGCACATTCAGTGTCCAGCGAGCGCCCGTCTCCTGGTTTATACATGGGCCTTCCTGCTGTGTCTTCAGCTGGTGGAAGGAGCCAGGGAGCTTCGGGGGGCCCCCTTTTAAAAAAGCTCTGACCCCATCCATGAGAATTCCATCTTCATGGCCTAATCACCTCCCACACACCCTGCCTCCTAATACCATCACCTTGAAGGTGAGATTCTTATTAAGTGAATTGGGGGAGGGCACACCAATGTCAGACCATAGGAAATGGTTATAACTTACCAAGTTTGTGTTCCAGTCTTTCCAATTGTGTCAGTACACAGCAGAACATGTGGAATCCCTAATGATTCCTGATCTCCTGTGCAATGTGGAAATCATCCTTTTTAGCAGATTAGTGTAAGAACACAGAAGCCTGACAACAAACCATTGCTAATCCTTTCTTGGGGCTGGGCACTTCCCATGCCCCAGATGCCACCAATGCCCCTGTGTGCTTTTCCTGAAGGATGAGTGCTCAGGATTTGCGTTTCTCAGACAGTGACATAATTCACAGTGTGGTCAACAGGGAGGAACACTTGGAACACTTTCCCCTGTGACTTTGACAAGCATTTTTTTTTAAGTGTCAAGATGGTTACAGCAGAGCATTAGCCAAGCATGGGACCCTTCTGAGTGCTGTACAGATTACACACCCTGAAAGCTGGCTGTGCCCAAAACAATGCTTCCTAGGGCTTTAGGGAGATGATTGTTTGTACAGAGAAAGTTCTCTGTGCTTCCTTGGCATGAGACCCGTCATGAGGAAAGGTTTAATCTCCAAGCCTCTGGCCAACACCTCACAGAGAATGTTCCTAGGCCGAAGTTGGCCCAGGATGGGGTCTGGGTCAGACAGTGGACGTGGCTGTATCCTCGGATAGTTCCCCAGGCTTTTCCTTGGGTGTGGCACCTGCGGTGTGTTCGAGGGTGTGCCCAGCATGGCTTGGTGAGTGTCACCTCTGTTCAAGAAGCAGGCTTGCATTTGGTCTTTGCTATTAGCCCACAGTGTGGCATTGGGTAAGTAATCCCTGTGTCTCTAGCCTTGTTTTCCCTAATTTTAAAAAGAAGAGCTCAACGAAAGTATTTCCAAGATTCCCACTAACATCCTGTGATTCTAAGTTCATTTGCCATTAAAATGAGTCAGTCTCTCAGGCGGTAAGATGAGGAAACTGATTGTGGGAGGGGACCACTGGTTGGCATTTCTCCCTTCCCACCCCTGGCCCCAACGTCATAGGCAAAACCAATCTCCCACCCACCAGCCCTTGCGGAATTAGCTGATAGAAATAATTATGAGTCCAGTCACCATAGAGAAGACGCCTGCCCACAGCATCCCACCCCACACCAGCAGCTACAGCTGTTGCCTAAAGGGGCCCGGGCTATTGGGCCAGCTCCCCTGGGAGGACAGAGCAGCTGCATCTTTGCATGACTAATCTCCAACTTGGAGGCATGCCAGTGTTTCTAAAAGTTCAGTCGGATGAAGGTCATCTTCATCCAAACCACCAGAGGAATTTGGGAAATGCAAATTCTTCAATTCCTTCCAGATCTGGGTCTGGGATGGAACCCAGAAACCTGCCTTTCTCAGAAACTCAGGACAAGAATTTCACAGCTGAGGGGACCTGGACAAGAGGAGGATGCCAGCCACAAAAAAGTCTCCCAAGCCTTGATGAAATAACAAAATCGTATTGTCTGGCATTTCCCGAGAGCAGACTTGAGCTATTTTCTATAGCTGGTTTGAGGGAGCATTTGCTGGCCCCTAATCAGCAGATTATCTGCTACCCCAGATAAACCAGCCAAGCTTGGGGAAACAGCCCCACAACCATTGACTAGACTAACAACCTGTTCCTGTTGGGTCCAGATACCAATTTTTTCTAAAAAGACTCCCTCTTCAAAATGAGTCCGGTCACCGTAGGGAATTCTCACATGAAATTTCGAAACTCTAATACTCCCCATTTTACAGATGAGGAAAAGGCCCTAGAGGAGTGAAGGTACTTGGCCAAAATGTCACAGAGGGGAGTGGAGATGGGTTCTTGTATCCTAGGACTCTCAAAGCGTCTGACACAGGACGATCATTCCATATCTAGGTTTAGTTTTAAGTCTGCCTTTCTGGCTCGGCGCCTGTGGCTCAATGGGCTAAGGCCCCAGCCACGTATACCTGAGCTGGCAGGTTTGAATTCAGCCCGGGCCCAGCAAACAACAATGACAGCTGCAACTGAAAAATGGCCGGGCATTGTGTCAGGGGCCTGTAGTCCCAGCTACTTGGGAGGCGAAGGCAGGAGACCAGCTTGAGCCCAGGAATTGGAGGTTGCTGTGAGCTGTGATGCCACAGCACTGTATCCAGGGTGACAGCTTGAGGCTCTGTCTCAAAAAAAAAGGCTGCCTTTCTTTGTGGCTAAGACATGTGATTCTGAACAAAAAGTTCCTTTGTTCTGATGTGGCTTTATTTCTAAAGATTAGTAGCTTAAGGCGGGCACATCCAGTGAGCAGTGACAGAGAGTGTCATTGATTGGCGTGGGGGTGAGTTTAAAGGCAGCTGTCGCTGGGACAGGTGGACGGGTTTTGCTGGGGAAGAAACATCATGCAGAAGCCGGCAAGTCCACCACGGGAGTGGTGTGTGTCCCCCGCCCCTGATAAGGCAGCCACCAGTTCCCTCACGGCCTTTGAAGTTTCTGAATTCAGTCCCTAAAAATAATGTAGTCTTTCCCAGATGGTGTTTTCAGCCTCTGGCATAGCTATGCAATCAGGAGAGTTTGGTTTCAATACTCCCATGTCCCTTTTCCTTGGAAAGGCACCAAACGCATTTGAACTGAGGTGACAGTAGTTTGATGAAATGCCCTTGTTCCCATCAGCCTGCCCCAATTTTCGGGCTCTTGCCTTTTCAAGAGGAGTAGTGGCTGCCCCGAGTGAAGTTGATGGAATTTCAGTTACGAGGCAGCTGTTCAGCGACCCCGTTCCCCTTCTCAGCCGTCCTAGCAGAGGATGAGTCACAGTGAGCAGAGGCAGCAGGGGTGGGAAGACACCCCCCACCACTGATAATAGCTGCTGGCGCTATGAGAGGTGCCCTGTATCCACTTCGTCTTCTTTAGAGCTCACAGATGTCCTGGGAGGGAGACATGGGTGTTCTCATTCCGGGGAAGAGAAAACTGAGGCTCGGGGCAAGGAGGCACTTTGCTAAGGTCCCGTGGCTGAGGGAGTGGCCAAGCCACACTCAGCTGTTGTGATGCCGGTGTGCCTGGCATCCTCCACCTGTCCAGGTCCCCTCAACTGTGAAGGAGGATGGTCCTCCAGCCTCGCCCTTTCCCAGGGCTGACCTCAGGTTCAGGTGATAGAAAGACTGTAGAGGTACTTCGGGAAAACAGACTGTCAGGTGAGTCCCACGTTAAGGGCCAATAGGATTCATGAGATGCAAAAGCCAAAGGCCGGGCAGCTGCAGCCATCTGATGCATTTTTTGAATTCTCACCATGGTAGAAAATTCACTTCCTGAAATAGCTAGAAGGACGCAGCTGAACAGCAGGCCTGGGGGTCTTGCTATCTGCACAGCATTGTGCAAGTGGGCCCTTCAAGGCAGCGGTGGAGCTGCTACCTGGCCTTCCACACGGGTGGAAGACAGGAGAGGGACCCTCAGCTGAATCCCACAAACACGGCAGGCTGGTGCCCAGAGAAGCAGGTCTGCTGTGATGTCAGTGACCTCAGCGGGGAAGGCTCACGCACTTAACAGATGTGTACTGAGCCCAACTGTAACAGCCTGTGCGCCAGGGTCAGGGTGAAAGGGGGTGAACAAGACAGACTCTGCTGGGTCATGAGTAATGCAGGCAGACAGACAAATAAATCAAAAGATGCTTTTGAGATTGAGAAGGGCTAAGAAACAGTAAGACAGGGATGATGTGGGGGAAAGCATGGGTGGCCTGTTCTGGAGAGTGACCAGAAAAGGAGATGATTTAGAGACCTGAGTGATTGCAAGGTGGAGAGAGCATCCAGTGCAAAGGCCCTGAGGCAGGTGCAAGCTTGGCATCTCTCAAGGAGTGAAAAGAAAGCTGCGTGGCTCTGGGATATGAGCAAGGCTGGGGATAGGAAGTGGGGCTGTGTGTTCTGGCAAGGACTAGGTAATGTCAGCTTTGCAGGCATGGTTTGTTTAGAAATGCTTCGTAGGAGCTTGGTGTGGTGGCTCACACCTGTAATCCTAGCACTCTGGGAGGCTGAGATGGGTCGATTGCTGGAGGTCAGGAATTCAGACCAGCCTGAGCAAGAGTGAGATCCCATCTTTAAAACAAACAAACAAAACTAGCAGGGTGTTGTGGTGGGCACCTGTAGTCCCAGCTACTCCAGAGGCTGAGACAGGAGGATCACTTGAGCCCACGAAATGAAGGTTGCTGTGAGCTATGACACCAAAGTACTCTACTGAGGGCAATATAGTGAACCATTGTCTCAAAAAAAAATTTTAAAAATAAATGCTTCCTGGCTGAAGGCACATTTTGAAAAATGCTTTTAAGGAAAGTCATTCTTTGGGTAAGTGGGAAGGAACTCTGAAGGGGACAGCCATCAGACCTGCTATTCAGAAAACAGTGAGCTGGGCTAGGTGGTGATCCCCTTGGTGATTTCCCTTCACTGCTTCTTCCTGCCTTACAGCACCTTGCCGGTGGGGAGACAGGGGAAGTGCCCGAGCTCACTGTACATGGCCTGGCTGGAGACCCTGTCCCAGGACCTCAGACCTCCAGTCATCCTGATCCGAGGAAACCAGGAAAACGTGCTCACCTTTTACTGCCAGTAACCTCAGGCCTGGCCACTGCTGTCTGAGGCCAAGAGCGTGTGTTTATGCAATGAGTTGGAATTCGTCTGCTCCAGTTGTCGGGGACAAGACTCAGATTTTATTGCACTTTAAGCAGTAGCATCTGATGATCCCACTGAAAAAGACAGTAGATTTCCAACGGTGGCCGACGGAACTCCACTTTCATCAGGCATGTCTGCTGGGCCTATTTTTAATGGGCTGGAGGAGAAGCAAATGGAGTTGCTCTTCTAAAATTACCCGGAGGGTCCTCTTCCTTTAAAAAGTTTTCTTTTGATCCTAAGGACCATTAATTAAGATTTCAGCCTTTGATTTTTATGTAAATAAGAGCCAGAGTGCTGGGCATGACAGTGGGCAGTTACTATGGAATTTTCCTGGCAGTGGTTCAGAAACAAGGCCTCCTTCCCCCAGCTTTTGGGAGAATGGAAGCCACACCTGTCCAGCCTGCAAAGCGCTCCCAGGAATGCAGGGCTGGTGCCACAGCCACGCACATGTCTCTGCACCTCTCACACCCTTCACTTCCAATAATGTGTCTTCAGAGTCTTCCTTGATTCTTTATACGAGGGACTTTTGATCCTTTTTGTTGCAACCCACATTAAGGAATATATTTTACATTGAAACTTGGAATGAACACACACAGAAACAGCTCAGAAGAAAGTGAAACAAAACAATATTTATCTTACAGGGGTGATGTCCTTCAATATTTTCTGTTCTAATGCTGGTTATAATCCACTAAAATGATTTTTGGACTCACTAATGGGTTGGAGCTCACAATTTGGAAAGCACAATTGACTTTCCGTTGTGCCCTGTGTGTTTCTCCGCGCACAGGATGTTGCCTGATGTGGGGAAAGGCCACTGCAGGGCATCACTGCCATTTTCCCAGCTCATCACACAGGGAAGAAAAGGAAATTAGCGAAACATGCAAGGAGACGGGGCAAGATCAAGGAAGTCAAGGGGAAGGATGTTAAATTTCAGGCATGGTGAAGAATGGGGAACAAAAAAAAAGAATGGGGAACAAAAATGTCAGGAATGGGGAAGGGGGGGCGTGGAGATGGTGAGGTTGGCCACAGATCAAAAAGGAAGGGGCCAGCCTAAGTCCAGCCCAAAGCCAGGTGAAAGGGTCCGAGAGGAGGAACCACTTGTAAGAGGTGGGAAAGGAGGGTGGCGCCTGTGGCTCAAGGAGTAGGGCTCCGGCCTTGTATACTGGAGGTGGTGGGTTCAAACCCGGCCCCAGCCAAAAACTGCAACCCCCCCCCCAAAACAAAAAGAGGTGGGAAAGGAGCAAGTGGCAGCTGGGGCCAGGACCGAGTGAAGGAGGAGATGGAGGAAGGGAATGTGTTCTGGTCACATGGTTGAGCATCCCCAGAGTGTTTGTGTCCACCAGGTTAGGATGCAAGAGCAGAAAGTACTTCAGGAGCCATTGAATAGCAGAACATGAGACAAAGTGAGAGGGTGTTTGTGGCTCTAGACACCAAGCAGCATGAAGGTGAGTTGTTCAGTGAGACAACTGTCTGTGCCTTCTTCTGATGGCACTAGTGGGGCTGAAGGAATAAGCATCTTTGGGTTCCGTCAGCCTTGTCCAAGGTCAATGCAGTGCCTACTTGATGATGAGGCTAAAATCTCCATCTTTGGATTAGAACCCCCGAGGATGGCGGCTTTTCTCAGGTCATCCCACTGAAAAGCCCAAATGACTCTGGGTTTCTAGGCCATTCTAAGGCCCTCACTGTCCTCTAACAAAGTTTTCTGTGACAGACCGTGACCTGGCTGAGCTTGCTAGGGACAGCCCTTCCGCTCCTGAGGGACCTGGAAAATGAGACCGAGATGTTCAGCTGGAGCCCAGGACCAAACCCTTGACTCCAGAGAGGGTAAAGCCTCCATTAGGGAGTGTTTGCCTTTCTAGAGCCACGTGGAAAACAATTTCCTGCTTCCTCAAACTTCAAGGAGTCCTTGGTCTAGGAATAGAGACTGTTTGGCTTTGAGTGTTTAAAAAATTTTTTTTCACTATGTTAGAAACAGTGAATTTTTAACGATAATAATAATTTTAGGGGGAAAAAAGACTGTGTCAATAGTAAGGCCATAAACAATGAAATGAATAAAAAATATGGTCACTCAGTCAACGGAACTTATTTGTTTTGGAACACACTGTATTTCAACTCTGCTGAGTGTTTGGAAAAAAATCAACTATTGTTTTTTCAACCCTGGATTGAACTTTTCCCTGATCTTTCACTGATTCTGTAGGTTGTGTTACCAGATTTCTGCATAAATGTTTATAGGAACTATTTATTTTCTCTTTGCTTCTCTTATGTGCATCTGCTGAGTCACAAGGAGCCTGTTTTCCTCAGCCTTTATCAAAGTCTTCAGCATTTTTGATCTTGCCTTAAGCTGAGAGAAGGAAAGATTGGGTGGAAAGAGCCATGGTGTGGCCACCAGGAGACTTGGATTTCAGTTTTGGTCCCTCCTCCAAACTGGCTGTGTGACCTCAGATGTGCCCCTTAACCTCTCTGAATTTTAGTCTGTGAAATGAGAGAACTGACCCAAACAGGTGTCACCAGCCAGCTGGCCTGCCGATGCCTGTGGTTTGGCCCAGGCACGACTGATGAAAACTGGGGATGTGGCAGGGAGTAGGAGGTTGGGGGAAGGGTTCCACATCCTTCAGCCACCCCACCCCAGCCCTTTCACTTCCTACTACCCTGCTGTGTGAACCCTGGGTTCAGGGATCTCAAAGGCCCTCCAGGTCATTTGGCCTATTAGGAACAGGAGGATAAAAGATTTGGGTCCATGCTGTGACTCTCCCTGGCTTTGGATAAAAAACGCTTCACATTAATGAGTTTTTGCGGTGGGAAGTATAATCCCAGAAAGTTCCCCCTTTTGCTGTGAAAGAAAAATCTGACCCACAGAGGGGTGGGTAAGGAGGGCCCAGCCTCAGCTGCGCGGACCGCCCCAACACGATGTCCTTTCTTCTCTACCCCGGAATCCACCCTCCAGTCAGCATCCGATTTCCCCATTGGCAGTTCAGCCTCCATATTTAGTATCCTCCTTCACTTCCTGCCCAGACTTGTTGAAGCTTTGAAGTAAGTACAGGGCAGCCCATTATTCACCCAGTAGGCTCACTAAGCTCCACTTACCCATGCGGAAGACTGCGGGACTCATTAGCTCATGGAGAGTCCCAGTGTGGACTGAGTTCCCTTTTAGGCACCTGCCTGGCCTCTCTCAGATGACTCTGGGTAGGAGGATTTCACAGGGATGAGATTAGCTGGAATGTTCCAGAAGAACCACCTGGCCAAAGCGGCCCCCAAGCACATGCAAAGCAGCCAGGTTTCACTAGTAGCAGTTTATAGCTCAGGATGTCAAAAAAAAAAAAAAAGTGCTGCAAACTCCAAAAGCGTTTACAGAAACAGTCCCCGGAACAACCCAGCCTCCAGCTTCACTGGTAACTCCTCACTTGAAATGAGACTCAATCTTGTGACCAAAAGCAGGACCACAACACAAGTACCCGCTTCCTGAAAGGGAACCATAACTAATTCGGTTTCTAAAAATACTTTGAGAAGAACAACCTGGCTGGGAGGTCAGAGAGCAGAACGTCATATGGATGAAAGATGGTGGTGGTAAAGGATGTTTTTACTCTAACTCATACCGGAGTTACAAATAAAATGCTCTAAGTTTGCAAAAGAGGGAGTGAACATAAAGTCAAGGGAATTAGGAAAATCTCTGTAGAGAAAATGGTATTTAAAATGGGTTTGAAAGATTGGTAGGATTCAACAGGAAGACAGAAATGACAGCTGGAGGTGGGAGAAGGCATTGCAGGTGGCAGAAATAGCTTGAGCAGGGGACACAGTAAGGATAGCCCTAGGCATGTTTGGAGAACAAGAAATAAACCAGTTTTCCTGGACTGTGACTGATGTGGACATGGGAAAATAAGACTAGGAAAGTCTGGCTCGGTGCCTGTGGCTCAACGGGCTAAGGCACCAGCCAAGTACACCTGAGCTGGCAGGTTCGCATCCAGCCCGGGCCTCCAAACAACAATTACGGCTGCAACCAAAAAAATGGCCAGACGTTGTGGCGGGCACCTGTAGTCCCAGCTACTTGGGAGGCAGAGGCAGGAGACTCGCTTGAGCCCAGGAATTGGAGGTTGCTGTGACCTGTAAAGCCACTCTATCCAAGGTGAAAGCTTGAGGCTCTGTCTCAAAAAAAAAAAAGGGTTTCTTCTTTTCAAATTTTCTACTCCTAATAGCAAATACAAGCTTCATATCAGAAGTCCAAAAGAAAAATTTTCATTACCGGGACTTTCTGCTTAGCTCAGCTGCTCCTTTATTTTTTATTTATTTATTTTTTTGAGACAGAGTCTCACTTTGTTGGCCCCCTGGGTAGAGTGCCATGGCCTGTAGCTGGGACTACAGGCACCAACCACAACACCTGCTTGTTTTTAGAGACAGGGTCTTACTCTTGTTCTGGCTCAAGCTTGTCTCAAATCTGTGAGCTCAGGCAATCCACCTGCGTTGGCCTCCCAGAGTGCTGAGATTACAGGCATGAGCCACTGATCTGCCAGCTGTTCCTTTACTGAACTTTATCCAAATGTGAAGATTTTTATAGGCCTTCCTGAGGGCATGGACACGTACACAGTAACCTCCTTGGAAGGCAATGTGGAAATGTCCATTAAGAATTGTAACGTGGGGCAGCGCCTGTGGCTCATTGAGTAAGGCACTGGCCCCATATACCGAAGGTGGCGGGTTCAAACCCGGCCTCGGCCGAATTGCAAAAAAAAAAATTGTAACGTGTCAGGGCGGCACCTGTGGCTCAAAGGAGTAGGGCGCTAGCCCCATATGCCAGAGGTGGCGGGTTCAAACCCAGCCCCAGCCAAAAAAATGCAAAAAAAAAAAAAAAAGGAATTGTAACATGTCTACCCTTTGGCCCAGAAATTACACTTCAAGGAAACTGTCCCACAAAAGAGTCACACAGGTAGGCAAAGGACATACAAAATATCACCTGGGGAGCAGGAAAAGCACTGGGCCTCTACATTGGAAATTTTGTCATGATTTCATATTAAGAAATGCTCTGACATTTAAATTAAAAAGAGTGAGGTATGTCTACCCAAAATAAAAATTACACAAAAAAGCAACATGTATTAAAAACTTCTGGGGGAAAAAAAATGAATAGTGGGGTTTGCTTTCAGGAGCAAAACTGGGGCTTGGCATACAAACAGAGTCCTAATCTTTTTTTTTGCCCTTATGAACATATTACCTCTTTTTTTTTTTAAAGCCATAAAATACATTAAGAAAGAAAGAAAATAAAAAATATAAAACAATGAGGACAGTTTTAACGGGACAAAGCAATGCTGCAGGACAGCATTCAGGCCACTAAGCGAGGAGGTCACCTGACTCGTTTCCTCCATCTGTCCCCACTCCAAACTACTCCCAATCTGCATTTTTCCCAATCCAGTTAGTCCTTCCCTTCAGGCTCCAAACAAACACCCCATTGTTTTTTCTTCTTCAATCAAGATGGGATTTGTTAGGCTTCTCCTCCCTCTCATTGTAGCCACTGATGGAAGATAAGGCAAGAGGCATCCAGCGTCCTCACGGCCCCAATGCAGCCCCCCTGCCCCCTCAGCTTTTCCATGAAACCCAGCAGCTCCCACAGCAGTGGCATGAAGTGATAACCCACATGGGTTTCCAACATCCCTGGGCCACGCCCCCTAAGGCTGAACCGGGAACCCCACTCAACTTTTTATAGTGGCTTAGTTTCTTTTGTATAGCTTTTTATATTGTTTGACGTCTTTTACAAAGTAGTCATCTTACAAATGAGCAAAATAAAATACTTTCCATAAATGCTGTACTTGACTGAGCCTGACACGGGGCACACCCTGAACGTGCTTCTGCACTTCTGCACGGCCCACACACCCCCAGTGCTGCTGACCAGCCGACCACACTTCGGGTAGGGCAGGCGTGGACACTCCGGAAGAGTCTGACGCATCCAAGTGCTGGTTATTATTCCTTACTCTAAAATACAGGTCTCCCCTCCCCCCCAAAAAGCAAATCATTTTACTTCATGGATAACCATTCTTAGGAAGCTTCCCAGCTGGTTCAACCTAAAATACTTCAATAAATCCAAAAGAATAGTCTATAAAAATAGGCTCATGATGTTTTTCCTGTGCTGGAAACTGCACGCTAACGTCCCCTCTCTATTTTGACTTGAGTTG
Organism: Arctocebus calabarensis; assembly: GCA_963573935.1. Taxonomy (NCBI): domain Eukaryota; kingdom Metazoa; phylum Chordata; class Mammalia; order Primates; family Lorisidae; genus Arctocebus; species Arctocebus calabarensis. The sequence continues at coordinate 8,327 of CAUYON010053549.1, read as the reverse complement.
GGTCAGCAGCATCATTTCCCACATTGACTGCTGAGATCCTGCCCACTTCACCATAATGGAGCAACTCCTTGGATTATGTGTAGTGGATGCAGCTGGTTCCCCACCCCAGATCCCTGGTCTGGGTCCTTGAACATCCCTAGTAGTTGTGTGTGGTGGCAGCTAACAGTGCCTGGCTGTTCCTTCTCTAAGGAATGGGCGCTGGGTGTGTCTGGCCAGTGGGAGATGGGAGACACAGCCTGAAATGTAGCAGGTTAACTGGGGCCCATTCGCATTCCGGAGCCCCCAGGGTGAGGCTGAGGCTGGACTCCGGCTGACACCACAGGCTCTGCCCTGTTCCTCCTCCACACTTGAACCTCACCTAAGACAACATGAGGCCACTTGTTTGCTGACATATTTTCACAAAATGTTATGAAGTTTTTTCTGCCCCACTTAGTTTCCTTCTTTCATTCTTCAATCAGATGCTGTTTGATTAACAACCCTCCCTTCCTATCATATTCTCTCTCTCTCTCTCTCTCTCTCTCACACACACACACACACACACACACACACACATTCTGATTTACCTTTTCTTGGTGAAATCCTATCCAAAAACGAAGTTACAATCTTTCCTTTCATCTGCTTGGATATTAATGCAAGACATTTTCAGGCTCTGGTTTTCCCTAGATTTTTTTCAAGATGTTTCCTTTGTTTTGAGCTTTTCCTTAGCTGCCCCGTTCCCTCAGCAGTTGCAGGGGACAAGAAGATTTGAACCGGGGGGATAATGGGGGGGGCTCAGGCAGTGAGGTGCAGGGTGCTGCAGATCAATCCTCATCTTCTGTTCCACTGTTGTGCCCACTTCATCTGTATCATAGCTATGACTCTCCAACTTAGTGTCCTGGGGTCCCAGATGAGTCTTTAATTTTAATTCGTCATAGCCTGGTCTAACTGGGATGTAAACAAACAAACCTCACTCAACTGTCTGTTGTATTTATATTAAGTAGTGTTGTATTTCTGGTTTAAATACAACATTACTTATAGCCAATAGCAAAAATCCAGCACTCACAGTTCAATCCAAGGATGAGATCAAATTCCCACTGAATTACTGAATTCTGATGAGATCTTTTGGAGCCAGTGAGGTTGGTTCATGTGAACTAAAAAGATGTCTGAGAACCCCACGTTTTTGCTCTCGGTACTGATTGTACAGAGCTCAGGATATGCAGCTGGCCAGTCCCCCCAGCTCACGGCACTGTGGCACCCAGAGTTTGCCACCAGCTGCTGTGTCAAGAAGCCCCAGGATCCTCTTTCTGATCCAGTATTACTTGGAGGCACATCTCATCTCCATCAGAAAACCGATCAAGGCAGGGGGAGAGCTACAAAACACTTCCATTATTCTATTTGCTAATCATTTTAAGAGTCAAAATTGTGATTATGGAGAAATAATCACCCTGAGCACCCCAGGCCAGGGTCACTCTGTGGGCAGAGGACATCTCGGCATCACAGAACCTACTTGCCTCAGAGGCATCTTGTCAATCTACAAACCCCAACCTGGAGTGTGTGGGTCGAGTGGCAGGTCTGAGTTTCTATTTCTCACCTTCCTCCAGAAGCAACAGTGGGGCAGGCTGGTGAGGCCCCTGCCTCAGGGAGGCGCTAAGGAAAGTGCTAGGGGGAAGCAAAGTGGGTAAGGAAGATGGAAGAGCACAAGTCTTCCATCTTGACCAGCCAGTGATGGGGCCCAGCTTCGCCTGGTACGGGCGTCTGAGCGCCCTGACCCTGCTTTCCTCACCTGTGAAATGGGGGTAATAATAGCGCTGACTGCTTGGGGTAGTTTGAGATGACAGGGTACACGCTGAGGGCCTGGCATGAGGGCCAGTGACAATGTTCAGCTGGCTTCCCTCTGCAGGAGCTGTGTGACCTTCTGAAAGGTCTCCCATCTCTGCCAAGCCACGGTTCTCTCTTGCTCACCCAGGCAGACGCTGTCAACCCCCCGTCTGGATCCTTCAGCACACCACAGTTCATCTCAGCCCCCACTCTCTGTGCCCAAGGATGCTCTCCAGGGAACAGGAGAGGATGGGACGGGGTCGGGGTGGGGATAACTGCCTGGGAGTTGAGCGTCCTCAGACCTTGGAGCTTCGAGCAAGGAGGGATGGGGATTAACAGAGCAACTGGGAGGCATTACACGAGGTTCTTTAGAGGCCCCGTCAGGACCGTGCCTTGGTAGCCCAGGGTGATAACCTTCTCGTTAACATGCTCTGTCTGGCTGTCTTCCCTCCCTTGCTCCCCTCCCTGCCCCCTCGCTGTGCTTCCTGGGGTCATCTCCCACATAAACTGCTTGCACCCACTCCTTGTGTCAGCGTCTGCTTCTGGGGCAACCCAAAGTAAGACACTCCCCATCCGCAACGCCCTTCCTCTTCTGTCTGGCTGTGGAAAGCTTGCTCACCCCTCAAGGCCCAACTAAAAGGCCACCTCCGCTGAGAAGCCTCCCACAATGCTACCAGAAACAATGCACCTTCCAGGACTTTCTACTGGTATGTGCCACTTTTTCTTCTCTCTGGCACATCTGTTATTTCACTGTGTCACAGTCAGACTGAGTTATTTCTCCCTATGTTGCTGAGATCTCCATGAGCACAGAGCTGGTTCCTATGGTCTGTTTCACCTCACATCCTCAGGTAACTTACCTCTGCCAATTACTGCAACTTCTATTGCTGCTACTAATTAATATTTACTAAGCACTTAAAATGTGCTTAGCACAAAACACTTTATATATAATTTTTATACCCAAACCTCACAACCGGGTGGGAGCCCTGAGGAATTAAAATCATCATGCCCACTTTAGAGATGGAAAAACTAAGGTGAAAAGATAAGTAAGTTAGAGAAAGTCTCACAGTCAGTTAACCCAGACCTGCAGTTCTTCACCACTATGCGCCTGACTCAGCTTGTAATCGACTCAACTAGGCCTTCCCCTGGTCCCCATCAGGGAAGAACTGACTCAGTCACAGGTGAGGCCCCTCCGTCAGCTCCAGGTTGACACCAGCTGGCCATGCTTCCTGAGCCCCCTTCCCTTTGTCCTAGAGGCCAGGGTTGGGGAGTGACCACAGAGTCCACCACGTGAGGAGCAGAAGAAACAGGCCATGTCTTTAAGGGCATGCGCAGAGATGAAGGGATGAGGAACCTCCAGGGCAGGCAATGACAAGCCACTTAATGAGCCCACAAGCAGCCTTAGGACCCGCCAGCCTACAGAACGCCCATAGCCCCGTCATTCCCTAAGCATTCTCCCCACCCCGACCTCACGGCCAGCCTGGCCCTTCAGACGTCAACCTGATTCCCTGGTGCTAGGGATTAAAAACAGAAGCTTTACAGCCAGACCCAGAAGAGTACACATTATTGCAGCAGTCCTAGTCTTTTTGGCCCCGGGGACCAGTTTCAAGGAAGATGATTTTTCTGTGGACAAGGGCCATGGCTTCAGGATGATTCAAACAATTACATTTATTGTATGCTTTATTTCTATTATTATTACGTTGTAATATATAACGAAATTATTATACAACTCACCACAATGCAGAATCAGTGGGGGCCCTGAGCTTGTTTTCCTCCAACTAGACGGTCACAGCGCTAGCATCACCACCTCAGCTCCACCCCTGATTATCAGGCATTAGATTCTCACGAGGAACACATGACCTGGACCCGTCACACGTGCAGTTTACAGCAGGCCTCGGGCTCCTGTGAGAATCTAAAGCTGCTGCTGATCTGACAGAAGGGGACTTCAGGTGGTGATGTGCGTGAAGGGGAGAGGCTGGGCTGTAAATCAGATGAGTCTTCCCTTGCTCACCCCTGCTGTGTGGCCAGGTTCCAACAAACCATGAACAGGTTGGGAACCACAGCACTACAGGATTCCTTTTACCTCACGTTCAAAAACATACCACATAATCCATGCTGTGAGAAGTCACGATAGTGGTTTCTCTTGGAGGGAAGAAGGGGGTGACCAGGAAGGACAATGACTTCTGGGGGCTGGAAATAGTCTGTTTCTTGGTCTGGCTGCTAGTTGCAGGGCATGAACTTCTTAAATTCACTGATCTAAGCACTTGGGATCTATGCACTTTGCTGGATGTATGTTACATGGAAATGAACAGTTCACGTGGAAGAGTTTTAAAAAAGGAAAAAAGTGGGAGGCTGAGGTGGGTGGATTGCTTAAGCTCAGGAGTTTGAGACCAGCCTGAGCAAGAGAGACACCCTGGATCTAGTAAAAATAGAAAAACTAGCCGGGCATGGTGGTGAGCGCCTGTAATCCCAGCTGCTTGGGAGGCTGAGGCAGGAGGATTGCTTGAGCCCAACAGTTTGGGGTTGCTGTAAGCTACGATGATGCCATAGCACTCTACCCAGGAGGACAGAGTGAGACTCCTTCACTCCCTGCCAAGAAAAAGGTAAAAATAAAAGAAATCTTTTAGGATGCCAAGCTACTGTCTAAGGTGGAGGGCACACTTCCCAGGCTTGGGAGGCAGCCCGTGGCCAGTACTCCAAGAACAAACAGGCCATGAGTGAACTACAAAAGAAAATGGATACGGAGGAGTGAGAAAGGCCGTGGGCTGAACAGCTGCGAGCTCCATCTGGAGAGAGGTGTCGGCAAATTCTCCTTAAGGGATCACTACGGCATAAGTATGGACTACGGGGCTCAAGCAGGGAGGCTCGGAGGCCAGATGTTTCTAACATCAAAGTGATGAGGCTGTGGCCAATTGGCAGGCTTGGGAGGGAGGCCAAAGGGCACCCCCAGGACACTGTGAAATGGAGCACTGAGCATCCAGACCCACATTTCGTATGTCAGGAGACATAGGAAGGCTGGAGAGAAGTGGGGTGTTACCTACGAGGTTCACGCAGGAGGCTCGGGCAGCTTGGAGGGACCTGAGCATTTCCTTCTCACCCCTCAGGAGGAACACGATGCCACCGTGAGACAGGCTGGCTCCCCAGAGGGCAGCATAAAATACTTGTGGGACCACAAGAACCACATTCGCGCAGGTAAGAGGCTGAGCCATGACAGTGCCAGTACTTGTGTCATGCACAGTCATTCTCGGAACACTTCCAGCCAGAGACTTTTGAGCCTCACTAGAACTCATATCATCCAGCTCGGTGCCTATAGCTCCACGGCTAGAGCACTGGCCACATACATTGGGGCCGGCGGTTCAAACCTGACCCGCGAGGTCAAACAACAATAACAACTACAACAACAACAAAATTGCCAGGTGTTGGCGGGGGGGGGGGGGGGGGGTAGGACGCATGTGGTCCTAGCTACTCGGGAGGCTGAGGCAAGAGAACGGCTTAAGCCCAAGAGTTTGTGTTTGGTGTGAGCAGTGACAGCCACGGCACTCCACTGAGGGGGACATATTGAGACTCTGTCTCAAAACAAAAACAAAAACAAAAACACCTCATATCATCATGTCCATTTTGCCAGGACAAGACACAAGCTATGAGAGCTGGCTTTCCTGCCCCAGGTGACACAGCCAGCAGGTGGCAAAGTCAGGAAGTGAACCCAGATTGGGGGAATAAGCAAAAGCACCATCCAGAAATACGACATTCCCCACAGGCCCCACTTGATTCTTCAGTGTGAAAGGAACAGGAGCCCTTGGCCAGATAGCGCGCGGCCCTGCTCACCTGTGTGCGTGCGGACGTGTCTCTTCAGGTCGAAGGTGTCGTTGAAGCCCTTGCCGCAGAAGGTGCACAGGTGCCTCTTCACCTGGTTGTGGCACTTGAGGTGACGGTTGAGCATCCGCTGCAAGCGGAAGCCCTTGCCGCACAGGTCGCAGCTGTGGGCCTCCGAGTCGCCGCATGTGCCTGTGGTGAACTGGGACAAAGAGAGGCCGTGAGGGAACCCGTGCAGGGGGCACGCCCCACTGGGCTCAGGAGCGAGACCCACCGCCCCGTGTCTGTAGGCCGGGGTTGTCCGCAGCTCCTGCCCCTAAAAGATCCAAGTGGGTGTTGGCTTTGGGGAAGGAGAGACAGCAGCTGCAGCTCCTCCCGACTTCTGATCTTTGGCTAGGCACCTTGTCTTACATCTGTGCAACAGGCCTGGTCACACAACTACCTGGCCCAAGAAACAGAAAGCTCCTTAAAGGAGAAAGAATGGCGGCCTCTTCCTTCTGTCTCCTTCCTACTGGCTAGAGCGCCAACAGCCACCTAGGACCAGTGGGTAGAGGCATCTGCTGAGTGTGGAAGAGCAGAAAGGAAGAAGGAATCTGGGTTCTCATGACATCATGAGGCCAGTTACAGAGAGTCCCCAAAGACAGCCACAATTTATTCTTTCCTCCCTGAACCTGCATGCTGTTCCATCCTAGGGATAGAGATGATTTCCCCTCTCCATGAATCTGGGCAGAGCTTATGACCTTTTGGACCAATAGAGTGCAGTAATGACGAGTCAGTTCCAAGTCTTGAGAGACTTGCAGCCTCCACTTCCACTCTCTTGGAACCCAGGTGCCATGGTAAGAAATCCAAGGCTGCCATGCTGTGAGGAAGCCCAAGCTAGCTGTGTGGAGAGCCAGAGGCCATGTGGAGGAGCACCAAGGGACCAGATACAAACAAAGCCTCCCTGGACCTTCCAGCCCAACTCAGCCTATTGAGTGAGTGACCCCAGAGTGGGGTTGCGTCACTGAGCCAGGCCCCAGTTCTTGACCCCTAAAATCACGAACACATAAAATTATCATTTTGGAGAGTGAGGTCCTACAGCTTCACCATCAGCAAAGCCACAACTAAATCCCAATATCTGGACTCCCCACCCAGGGCTGCCTGTAAGGCAAAAACCTGAATCTGTATCTATGTGATGAAAAATGCCAGATCTAAATATTCAAAGGTTACCAATTCAGATCCCTTAAGATAGATCCAATTGCTCTGCCAAAATTCTGTTCATAAAAAGGCCTAAAAAAATTTATTTTCATCTAAACATCACTAGCAAGAAGATTGGCCCTTTCCTGGCTCCACACTGAGAGTGCTGCAAATACCCTTCTCCTTTCTTCCACCCTGGGCACTGCCCTCACCTAAGGCCCAGCTCAGTTGTTCCCTCACTGCCACAGCCTTCTCCAAATACTGGGCCCAGGCCAACAGGGGACTCTTAGTCCCACTTAGACCAATGCATTGCAGACACCACCAAGCCCACATCTCCCCTAGGGAGTCTTGTTAAAATGCAGGTTCTGATCTAGGTGTTCTCGTGGGGTCTGTGGTGCTACATTTCTAACCACTGCCCAAGAGATGCCACTTCGGCAAGTCCATGAACCACACTTGGTAAGTGGGGTTAGAGCGCCAGCCCTCGAGAGTTGGTACTCCATCCCCTCTCCTTTCAGGGTAGTCACGCACACACTGGAACTCAACACCTTGAATCTTGCCAGCACTCACATCCCCGCCCCTCATCCTCAAGCCTCCCTGAGGGCCAGCCCCCTGTCGGCAAGTGTTGACAGGCATCTGGGAGCAGGTGGCAAGTTGCAAAGAGACTCAAGGAAGGCACAAGACCCAGGAATGGAGTTTCCAGGTGGCCTCCTCTACCAGCTCTTGCTCATTTGCCAAGAGCTCAATGCACCTCAGCGAACACTGAGTGAGCCTGACACAGCCCTGTGCTCAGAGCTGGAGGCAGCACAGTCACTGCGACCAGTGACATCTGGGAGGCCCAGGGTATAAGGGGTACCTGGTAGGGCACCCACCCCGACATGGAGGACGCTTCCAGAGGAAGTGAGCTCCTCAGCCAGGCGAAGATGACGAGGAAGAGAGGGGGACAGCTAAGAAGATTCCAGGAGAGGACGGTGGGAAATGGGAACTGGGTGGCTGACCCAATCCTGGGAGAGAACTGATGAAGAAAGTGGTGGTAGCTGAGGGCAGGGTCCCTTTAGGGGTCTACCTTTGGGTCCTAGATGGAGCCATAATATGGTCGGAGGGCAAGAGGGGACCATGGACGATAAAGGAAGACAAGAGTTGAGTTCAGTGACCCAGTCGGAGTTTATACTGGATCCCTAACTGCCTCACCCCCACAGAACTGGCTGCCCAAGGGGGAGGGCCTGGCCCTCTGTGGGACACTCTACTGTGCACAAGGCTTTCTATCTCCATGCCTAGCAATTCCCATCCCGCCACTGTCTCCCTGGAGAAAGTATGAAAAGACTAACTACGGCTGACTAAGAACTCTGATCTTCTTACAGCCAAATCTACCCAGGTAAAGGACATTTGAGAGGTAGGCAGGGCCAATGAAATAGGATGCAGACAACTGAACTGAATAGCTCCAATTCATTAAAAATTAATTCCAGGGCTCGGCGCCTGTGGCTCAGCGGGCTAAGGCGCCAGCCATGTAAACCTGAGCTTGTGGGTTTGAATCCAGCCTGGACCCA
>CAUYON010053547.1:0-36046 GCA_963573935.1 Arctocebus calabarensis | reverse complement strand
GTGGCTGCCAGGTGGAGGCCTGTGTGGTCTCCAGTACTGTCCCTGAGCAGGAGCGGACCTGCGGGGACTCTGCGAGTGCCAGGCGGAGGCCCGTGCAATTGCCTGGGGAGTTCCTGGCCGGGGGCAGACTTGCGGAGGCCTGGCAGTTGCTGGCAGAGTCTGTAGCAGACGGCGGTCTTGCAGAAGTCCGGGAAGCACTGGGCGCAGGGCCAGGTGGTTGCCAGGGGAATTCCTTGCCCAGGGTGGGCCTGCAGAGGCCTGGCAGTTGCAGTCGAAGTTACTGGCAGAAGGCAGAGCTGCAGAAGCCCTGCAAGCTCAGGCATGGGGCTGCACACTCACCAGGGGATTTACTCGCCAGGGGCAGGCCTGCACGGGCCCTTAGGGGCCCTGCGGGTGCGGAGCCAAACTGTTGCCAGGGGATTTAGCGGCCAGGGGCTGGCCTGCGGGAGCCCTGTGGGTGTCAGGCAGAGGCCCACGCAGTTGCTGGGGGAGGAGTTCCTGGTCGGGGGCAGACTTATGGAGGTCTGGTGGTCACTGTCAGAGTTTCTAGTAGACAGTGGGCCTGCAGAATCCCATAGCAAATGATTCACAAAGCAAATAAAGAAAATAATGCCATTTGTAATAGTGTGGAAAAGAATAAAATACTTAGAAATAAACATAACTAAGGATATGAAAAACTTGTATACTTAACACTACAAAACACTGCTGTGGTAAATTAAAGAAGGCACAAGTAAATGGAATAAATATGAGGCACACCTCATATTTGTGGACTGGAACACTAAATATTGTTAAAGAGTCCACACTACCCAAAGTGATCTACAGATTCAATGTAATCCTAATCAAAATCCCTAAACTTCATATGGAACCATAAAGGTCCATAAATAGCCAAAACTATCTTGAGAAAAACAACAACAACAACAAAGCTGGAGCCCTTACATTTTCTGACTTTAAAACACACTATAAAGCTATAATAATCAAAACAGTATGTTACTGGCATAGAGATACAGAGCAATGAGATAAAATAGGGATCCCAGAAATAAACCCACACATATTTGGTCAAGTGATCTTCAGCAAATGTGGCAAGGCTATACAATGAGGAAAGAATAGTCTTTTAAACACATGGTCTTGGGAAAACTGAAGAGCAACATGAAAAATAATAAAATTGAACTTCTCATTTCACACCATACACAAAATCAAATCAGAAAGGATTAAAGACTTAAACATAAGACCCAAAACTATAAAACTCCTAGAAGAAAACATAGAGGAAAATCTTTATAATTTTGGTCTTGACAATGACTTTTTTGTATATGACACCAAAAGTATAGGCAACAGAAGCAAAAATAGACAAGTGGGCTATGGGAAACTAAAAAAGCTAAGGAAATGATCAAGAGAATGAAATGGGAACATATGGAATGGAAGAAAATATTTGCAAACCATTTATTTAGTGAGGGGTTAACATAAAACATGTTTAAGTAACTCATACAATTCAATAGTAAAACATGCAAACAATCTGATTAAATATGACAAAAGGACTTGAATATTTATCCAAAGAAGTTAAACAAATAGCTAACAACCATATGAAAAGCTAATCAGAATTACTAATCATCAGGGAAATAAAAATGAAAAGTACAATGAGATACTACTTCATACCTGTTAGGATGGCCATTATCATAAAAGTCAAAAAAGAAAATTATAAGTGTTGGTGAGGATATGGAAAAACTGGAATGTTTATGCACTATTGGTGGGAATGTAAAATGTTGTCCCTTTGGTGGGAAACAATATGAAGGATACTCAGTAAATTAAAAAAAAATCTATCATATCATCCAGTAGTCTCACTCTTGGTATTTGCCAAAATATGGAAAAAACCTGTCCATCAACAAATGAATTAATAAATAAAACATGGTGTATAAATACAAACAATGCAATATTATTCGTCCTTGACAAAGATGGATCTCTCTTCACATATGACAACATGGGTGAACCTTGAGGACCTTAAACTTAGTGAAATAAGCCAGTCACAGAATGACCAATAGTGCATGATCCAACCTACTTGAGATATCTAAAGTAGTCAAAGTCTTAGAAGCAGAATACAGCAGAATATAGTTTCTTGCCAGAAGCTGGGAGATGTGGAAATGGGGAGTTTCTGTTTAATGGGTATAAGGTTTCTATCATGCAAGAAGAAATAATTCTAGACGTCTGCTGTACAACAATGGGTATATAGATAACAATCCTGTACTGGGTAGATTTCTTGTTATATGTTTGTTGCAACAGTATGACATATATACAGCACAGTTGATAAGAAGTATTATAACAGAGATTTCTCAAGTTCAAAACCTCAAGTTCAAAGTATTCTCATCCCTTTACCTCATCTTGCATATCATGGCAATAATGTTTAAGGATTCTTCCTACTTAGGATCTTTTATGTTATTACTTTGATAACTTCTGATCAGGACCCCATATTTCTTGTTAGGGTAAGTATTGTGATCAATTCTAAATTGGTCTGTTCATCTTCAGTCTTGCTCACCCTCAATCAATTTTTATCACTATAAGCAAAAAGAACAAATTAAATATAAAAATCTAAATCATATCATCTATCTATCTCTCCTAATTTAACCTCTTCCCTTCCTTATCTAGGGAAGAAAACAAATTCCTTACCTTGGTTATTGGCCACCACCTACTTCTTCAGTCCCAGCTTCTCCTTTCACCCATAATTCCACTTACACCAAACTGTTTTCTTTATTTTTGCTTCCAACTTCCTGGCCAAACTTGTGTGTGTGTGTGTGTGTGTGTGTGTGCGCATTTGTATATCGGTGTTGACTTTACCATCACTTCCCAATAATACCTTTCCTGATCTCTGACCTACAGTCTCAGGAAGAAGCTATGTCTACTTTTTCATGTCCTTCCAATATCTAATGAATTCTGCTGTCCCAGCACTTTTAGTTTTTTTTTTTTTTTGGGGGGGGGGACAGAGCCTCAAGCTGTCACCCTAGATAGAGTGCTGTGGCATCACAGTTCATAGCAACCTCCAATTCCTGGGCTCAAGCGAGTCTCCTGCCTCTGCCTCCCAAGTAGCTGGGACTACAGGCACCCGCCACAACGCCTGGCCATTTTTTTTGGGGGGGGGTTGCAGCTGTCATTGTTGTTTGGCAGGCCCGGGCTGGATTCGAACCCGGCAGTTCAGGTTGTACATGGCTAGCGCCTTAGCCCTTTGAGCCACAGGCACTGAGCCAGCACTTTTAGTTTTTAATCACACCTTTATTTGTTGATATGTCTGCCTCTCTTTACTAGAGTGTGAACTTGATAATGAGGTATTTTGTTCAATATTTCTTTCTCAGCAGTAAGCACAGTGCTTGATGCTCAATAAATATCTGTTTTATGAATGCATATACATTTGTGTTTATGAACAATTGCACAGATATATGAATAAGTGAAAAAACAAGTTAATGAATTTTTCAGTTTCTAAGATAACTAAATTTTAGATGGAGTAAACCTATTTTTCATCCCTCACTGTAGCCTTCCTTTAAGCTTCTTGTATTTCCAAAATCCAGATTTACTTTAGAAAATTACCCTGTGATTGCATTTAGTGTTATCAAGAGCTATGGACTCTTATAATTGGAGGAAACTTTAGTGGTTTCATTAGTATGGGTAAGTAAACCTGGCCAGGATAATAAGTAACCACAAAATCATAGTGGCTTAACAAAAAGAACAAAAGGAAAATTTATTTCTTGCTAATACAAAATCTAGTTGGGTATTCACATGACTTTCTATACAATTCAAGGTTTTTCTACCTGTTGACTCTCCCATCCCCTAGTGACCCTTCAGAGTCTTTTCTTGAACCCCCTGCCTTTATCTAGCAGTTAGAGAGAATGGGGGTGAGTAGCAATGTTGGGTACATTACTTCTAACCACATGTCCTCATCCAGAGTTCAGCCACGTGGCCAACCTAATTTCAAGGTAGGCTACAGAATGCAGAGAACACTGTGGATATATGGGTGAGTCATCTAGTCCTTCTGGATATAGGAATAATTCTGGGAGCATCTCTAAGAGTATTTCCAAGTAAACAGCAGTTCTCTTGACGATGAAGAACTCACTACCACCACAAGGCAACCTATGCAGTTATTGTTCAACCCCTGTCACTAGAAAATTCTCCTTTATGTTGAGCCATAATTTCCTTCTTGTAGCAAGACAGAGTAAAACTATTTTCTTCCATATGGTCCTTCAAATATTTGAATAATTTTTAGGATCCCCCAGTGTCATATATTCTTTATATATTCTTAATAATTTCTTTTAGGAACTTTGCACGGTGATGGCTGCTCTCTTCAGTATATACTGTACTGATGGGTTTCAGTGTACTTAAAATATGAGGCCATATGCCAGATGTGGTTTAATTTATGCAGAGAATAGGATACTGACTTCCTGCATTCTGGTCACTATGTAAAATGAGATCATCTGGGTGAAAGCACTTTTTACAACCATAAAGCAGTGCATATTCATGGAAGGTACCATTACCTTTATGAATGTAGTTGGACATTATGTAAGCTTGTTCACCAGCCACATCACAGCTGACTAGTATTTCAAATTTGTGGTCAGCTAAGCCCCAAACCTTTATCATAGGAATTGCTACATGAAAGAGCCCCATAATCATTTGTTCCTTGGTCAGTGATAAGTACATTCATTTTTTGCCTTTGAGAAAATCAGCTTAATGGTGCCTAGACTATCAGACCTAACTACTGGTTTAAAATAGTTGACAAGTTTTAGGTCCTATCAACCTACACAAACCACTTTGACCAAGATCAGCCTTATTTCTATTTGCAAGTACAAATTCAGGTAGCTAAGCATATTTTTTGGACTATATGGCAACTACTGGATTAAAGCCCCTTTTAATCCGTTTGTGGCACTGGTGTGGAGATGGCCTTACATGCTTCATTTCCACTTTAGTAGCTCATGATTTTGTTTTCATTAACTGCTCTCGGTGGTCAAGAATTGCACATTTTTCTTGGAATTTTGCAAACAGCGTGTGCTATTTAAATTACACAGAAGCACAGAAACTGTAAAATAATAGCAGCCTCGAGATTACATGATTAGTACAATTAAAACCGAAATACGGATAAACATACCTTTTCTACCTTATTATTCTCCCTCTCTAGGAACGTTCTGGATCATTTACTTCTCAAGCCCATAAATCAGAGCCATCTCTTAAATCCAGGATTAGCAGTCCATAATGAAAGGATCAGGATTTTTGTGAATGCAGTCATTTGAATTGCTTCCTCTATTTGTATTCCTCCGCGGGGAATCGCGATGGTGTTTTCAAATATTGAGCTTTTGAGAAAGTTCCCAATTAATTAATTGGACTACTTCAATCAGTGAAATGCTACCATGTTACATAATGCTTGAGGTATATTAACTCTCTTTGGATTTGCTGGACCAGAATTTCCAGTTTTCTAAATAAGAGAAAAAAGAAGGAGATCAGCTTTCTTCTTGGAAAGTGAAAAGCACACAGCAATTTTCACTGGACCTAAATACAATATGTACATAATCTCAATGTTTATTACAGAGACACGGGAGCACATCTTATGCATGTGTCCTGGCTGCGTGTTACTATGACATCCCTGTCTTACTACATGTGCTCGTTTCCTAGGGCAGCTGGGACAAAGTGCCAAAAACCGAGTGCTTAAAATAGAAATGTATGTGTCACAGCTGCAAAGACTAGAAATCGAAAATCATTGTCAACAGTGTTGGTTCCTTCTGGAGGCACCAAGGGAGAATGATTCCTTGTCATTCTGCTAGCTTGTAGTAGTTGCCTAAGGTCCTTAGCGTCCCTTGGCTCATAGGGACTCAATCTCTTGTCTCTGTCATCACACAGCATTCTCTCCTTAGTTATGTCTCTGTCTCCAAATGTCCCTCTTTTTATATGGCCACCAACCAGTATAACCTCGATTTTGACTCTACAAAGACCTCATTTCCAAGTAAAGTCACGGTTACCACTGTTAAGTACATAGCTTTGGGGGAGGTACACAATTCAAGTCATAACACTCCACTTACTTACACTGAAATCCATATGACGGTGAACGAATATCTGGATGAGAAGTAAAATCTTCAGTCACAAAGTAAGAAGTTTGTTGGACTAAAATCTAAGCATCCGGAAGGCTAAATGTTTCAATTTTCAGTACATTGGAGGCTCCTGGGCTAATACTTAAGCAGGTCTCATGCAGATCTTAAAAGGAAAAACTTTTTTTTTTTTTTTTGAGTCAGAGTCTCCCGGTATCACCCTGCATAGAGTTCTGTGACATCATAGCTCATAGCAACCTCAAACTCTTGGGCTCAAGTGATTCTCCTATCTCAGCTTCCTGAGTAGCTGGGACTATAGGTGCCCACCATAATGCCCGGCTAGTTTTTATATTTTTAGTAGAGATGAGGTCTCACTCTTACTCAGGCTGGTTTTGAACTTGTGAGCTCAGGCAATCCACCTGCCCCAGCCTCCCAGAGTGCTAGCATTACAGGTGTGGGCCACCATGCTCGGCCAAAAGGAAAATCTTCTACAAAATGGGCTGCGGCCTGAATGTCAAATCTACAAAGGCAGTTTACCAAGTTCGGAGAGGAAATCCTTACGTATAGATGAAACTTCTTTTGAAATCCGGGACCTTATTTGAAGTCTTATTTTATTCCTCCTTGTCTTAGGCCATAAGGACTTACTCATCTTAGCTGTCTCCCTTGACGAAAATGTTTCCTCATCATCTCAAAAATTCTGAGCTCCTGATGTCTTTATGGAGTTTATATTTATGGAGCAATATCAGTTTATAGATCAGAAAAAAATTGAATAAAAATCTTTCATTATAACACAAAGCCTGAGGAGAGCAAAATCTGGCCAATGTATTCTTAAGGGTATATGACACATTACAGCAGTGGTATAGTAAACCAGTGCAATATCAGGGTTATGTTCTTTTCTTGCCTTAATCCAAAATATTGTGGAGAAAAGAAGTAGTTTGGAAAAGAGAGCAAAATAGCTCACATACATCTATTGTTTTACTGTGAGTTGATGCAGATGATTATAAATCGAGATTCTTGCTATGTGGGCTTGATGGCACTGGGATTTCTTTTACTCAATATATATGATGTAACCCTGTGTCCTCCTCCTTCTAGCTCCTACATGGCAGTAAAGATGTCCTATGTAGTCCGTGTAGACAACAGGCAGTTCAGACAATAGACAAAAAGTACTGGCTAAATCAAGGCAATATTAATATTTTCCAGTGAATAACAGTGCAGCGTTCACTTCCATTGTGCTTCCTAGGTCTCTAGTGCTGGTTTGGTGATGTGAATGGCTTAGTATCTGCTTTGTCTAGATCTGTACAGTGGCTTCTTACCCTCCCTTCCTTAGCTGAGGGTGTGCCTTCATGCCCACAAACATAGCCGTTACCAATGTACACTATCTGCATATATTTGAAATAGCCTTTATATACAAATGTGTAACTTCAGTAAAAGCCCACTAGATTTAATGGATTCAACAAGAGGTCCTTTAGAGCTAATGATGTGTTAGATCTGGCTCTAAACACTGAGGGCATACGGCAGATGTGGTTTCTTCCCTCGTGGCAGTTACTGTTTAGCAGAGGAGACAGAGGTTAAGTAAATCAACCCATTGCTTTATGTGAATGTAAAATTACAAATTGTGGTTAAATGTTAGGAATGAGAAGAAGAGAACACATCTGGTAGACTGTGGAAGAGTAGAAATGTGTGGTTTCAGAAAGTTCAGACGCTAAAACTTAAAAGATGAGAAGGAGCCATCACATGAAAATTGAGGGAAGATGTGTTTCAAGCCGAGGGAATAGCACATATTATGGTCTCCAGCTTGGGTAATAGTAAAACCCTGTCTCTACAAAAAAGTCAGAAAATTAGCTAGATGTGGTGGTACATGCTTGTAGTCTCAGCTACTTGGGAGGCTAAAACAGGAGAATAGTGTGAAACCAAGAGTTTGAGGTCACTATGAGCTAGGATGACACCAGTGAATTCTAGTCTGGGCAAAAGAGAGAGACCCTGTCTCAAGAAAAAAAAAAAAAGTCTTGTGGAAGGTAAAATGTTGGGAGTATTCATGAGACTTAAATCCAGTGTAGGTCGAACACTGCAATTTATAAAAACAGAGATAGGAGTGGCATGAAGTGACATTAGAGAGGTGAAGAGTATCACATCATGCCGACTCTCATAGGAGGGTTCTAATCAAAGAAGTCTTGTGATGCAATTTATGTTCATTTATGTTTTCTAACTTTTTATTTTGAAATAATTGTAGTCTTACAGAAATGTTGCAAAAATAGCACAGACGTCTCCTGTATAGCTTTTTACTCAGTTTGTTTTTATGAGCACCCTGGTTAAAAGGCTATTGAAGTATTTTAGGCAAAAGGTGAAGGCAACTCAGACTAAGGTGTTGGTAGAGATGGAGGTAAGATTGTGCTCACTCATGTCGTTCCATCACTTGAAGATGAGCTAAGATTAATAGCACTTCTCTGAAAATAACCTTCTGTGCCTTCTGCATTATGTTAAGAGCTGGAAGTTCAATAGTAAACCAAAGAGACATTGTTCTTTTCTTTAAGAAACTTGTAGTCAACAGACTTGGTAATGAATTGGATATGGGTAGATGAGAAAGAGTAGATGTAACAAAAGTCTTTCAGATTACTGAACAATTGAGTAAAGATGTCTTTTACTAAAGTGGGTGTTTGAATTATCTATTACTCTATAACACCACCACCACCCTGAATTTACTGGCTTAAAAGAATAATGATTTATCATTTCTCATGGTGAGCATCCAGGTAGTTCTATTGCCGCACATAATTTCACTTGTGGTCATTCATGTGGCTCCTTTCAACTGAGATCTTGGCTGGCCCTGGAACATTCATTAGGGCCTCATTCACATTCTGGAGCCTTGGTGCTAACCTTTAACAGAAGCACCTCATTGTTTTTCCCCACATGGCTTCTATCTCCACACAATATGTTGCTATTCACTCTTCTAGCCCAAGCTTCTTTACTTCATGGTTTTCTTTTAAGACAGTCAGAAGATTCCAGGCCTCTTAAAGACTAGGTCTAGAATGAGAGAGTCTCTTTCACCACATTGTGTTAGTCAAAGCAAGTTGCAAGGCTGGCCCAAATTTAAGAGGAAGTGACGCTGATTCCAGCTCTTGAAAGGAAGAACTGAATGCATATAATGATTGCTGACAATCTTTAGAAACAATATGCAACCCTGGAATAGTCTGAAAAGAGATTTGGATTATACGTACATAAATCACAAGAGCAAATGAGAGATCAGAATATTCTAATCAGGGAGCTATTAAGCGAGTTCCTGGTCCAACCACACTGTTTTTCACACGAGGAAACTCAAGCCCAGACAGAAAGACATGACCTATTTAAGGTCATACAGCTAATTAGTACATGGTATCCCCAGTACAGTTACCCCAAGAAAGCCAGTGCCCGGTTCCTCCTTTTTATCCCAGGGAACCTCCTGGGTTTCTTGTGCCTGTGGAAGAATCGAGAAAGGGCACAAGCCCTTAGGGAAACCATCTTAGGGAAACCAAGAAAGAAGTTAGACTCTGACTATGTTTCATTTCTACTATCTGTTTCCCAAATGGATTCATGTTGTACCGTTCTATGTTGTTCTTACACTATCTGTCAAGAGAATGAGTTATTTGAATGTGAATGCCTCATATATTCTGTAAATTACAAATAGCAACATTCAGCTCTACTATTTTGACCTTTTCAGCAATGTATAATTCGCAGGGTATGCCATTACATATCTTCTCTTGTTTACAGCCTCAGTGAACTGTGGAGAAGAGGTGAAATGGCCATCAAATCAAAATATACAATACTGAGAAGGTCAACATGATGTATCATAAGACTGCTTTTCAAAGCAAGGATAAAATCAGAATAAATCTGTCTTATTACTCTCATGCTCCTCCCATCATATACAAGCAAGAAAATCTGATTTAACTTTGTCTATGATGATGATGATGATATAGATGGAAGAAATGAACAATATAATGACTAAAGTTGCATATTTTTTACTTCATTTTTAAAATGAATTTTTCTATGCCCAGGCAGACTCTAGATTCCGCTCATGACCAGATTTGATAGTGTTGCATTTGTCAACAGCAGTCTTGAAACTTTCTCAGAGATCTCTACCTCAGTTTTCCAAAAATTTAACTATACTTTTAATTCATTTTGATGTTAATATTGAGAAACAATTGTTTATATACTTAGGAGAAGCACAGGTAATGTCCAGAAATCAAAATAATGGCAGCATTGAGACTTTGCAGAAGTTAAAAATACTAATCAATTTCAGTGCTATTCCCCTTTTAGTAGTGAAACCCTGTCTACAAAGGCAATTTAAAGCTGAAGGCAAATATGAAAAAATATTGACAAGAAACATCTTTAGTGAAGATCAAATCACCAATGAGGTCCTAATCCCACTAGGCCTCAGCCACTATCATACATCCCCTGGGCTTCCATATGAAGAATCCCTAGTAGACACTTATAGGTGGCTTTTGTAAACCTCTGTTCTATTGCAATGTAGAACTGTCTGAAAGAGCATCTGACCCTCTATTAAGTAGACTTTCACTATTTTGCTTTAAGGAAGGATGAGATTCAGAATCTCCTTGAGTGCAAAGGAGAATTTTTTTTTTTTTAATGTTTGTCTTAGACCTGGTATAGCAACCTTGACAGTGCTAGGCCCACAGTTAGATTACATGTGATACTGAGATTATCTATATACCTCACCCTCCAACATTGGGATCCATTTCAGAGATCATATTGCTGAGATTAACAGTATCCAAAGCTAAAGGCAGTCATAAGCCATAGATGTATGGCTAGATGATTCACATCACTTGGCTTTAGTCATTAAATCTTTTCTCTATCATTAAAATGAATGCATAACTGTGTTTGTATATGATAAGGTTACCTCAAGTAGCTAATATCTGCCAACTCTGAAAATAAAATTCCTCAGTAGATGCTCTTATACTTCAGAAGTTGGAAAGAACAATTGTGGAAATGCCCACGGACAATCCTTCTGGATCTGGCAGAAAAGAATAAAATAGAAAGCATGTTGTACTGCTAATATCTGAAAAAGAAGAAATGTAAACTTTCCTATTCCTCTAAAATGTATCTGTGTTCAACACCAGGAACCTTACTCACTGATTAAGCACCAGTGCTTACAGATTCATTCTCAAAGCAGTGGGGGAAAGTATTGACTAGTAAGTACCAATTAAATCATAGTAGATCCACAGACCAGTAATTAGCAAATTACCTGGTACAAAGCAAAAACACCTCCCTAAGTGATAAGAGACAAGGGATACAGTTTCTGCTGTATTGAACGTAAAGAAGCTTGGTGATACTAGCAAGTAATTGCTAGTTACTTAGCTTTTTTTCACCCTAATGTGTAAAATAGGGATTCATTCCTTCATTTAACACATATTTAGAGACCACTTGCCATGTGTCAGGCACAATTTTAAGCATTTGAGATAGAGCAGGAAATAAGACTGACAAAGTATCTGCCCTCATAGAGCTTACATTTTCATTGGGCAAAGAGACAATTTGAGGTAAGAAAACAGATATATAAAATGTTCACAGATTCCCTAAAGTTCTAGAAGAAAAAGAACGAGATGATAAAATAGAAACTAACTGGCGGTTCAGTGCCTATAGGTCAGCGGTGAGGGCGCCAGCCACTTACACCAGGGCTGGCGGGTTTGAACCAGGCCAGGGGCTACCAAACAACAATAACAACAACAAATAGCCCGCCCGTCATGGCAGGTGCCTGTAGTTCCAACTACTTGGGAGGCAAGAGAAAAGGCAAGAGAATTGCTTAAGCCCAAGGGTTTGAGGTTGCTGTGAGCTGTGATGCCACAGCACTCTACCAAGGGTGACATAGTGAGATTCTGTCTCAAGAAACTAACTGGATGAGCCTGCTTCATAAAGAATGATCAGAGAACATTTTTCTGGTGATAAGTCACATTTTGTCTGAGAACTGAAGGGTAGGAAGGAGTCAAGCATGGAAAATGCTTGAAGAACTTATATAAAACACTAGCCTTTCATTGGCCAACATGAGGATTACAGACTGGGACAACTTGTGCGTGTGGACTAGAGATAAGATGATTGACCTTTGTAACAACAAGGGCCACAAACTTGGCCTTATTGGTAGCATCTGGCTAACAGAAAAGAAACATAATTTTCTCATGAGTGAATAGAAATTAGAGCATGCTTTTCTGTGTTTTAAAATGCTTCACATAATTAAATATAATAAACTAGAATTCAAAACGTAAAGCTTTCTGGTAAAAATGTTATAAATTATGGGGGCAGCACCTGTGGCTCAAAGGAGTGGGGCGCTGGTCCCATATGCCAGAGGTGGTGGGTTCAAACCCAGCCCCAGCCAAAAACCACATACACAAAAAAAGTTATAAATTATATTTAGTTTCATAAGGTAAGAGATGTAAGTACACACACATATGTGTGTGCTCAGTCCTTCCCATTGACAGTGAGCAGTGAGAAAGTATTCGATAAAAAACATTTCAAAGGGAAGATCAAATATTAGATATAGTTTGCAGCCACAGAATAGACCAATTGAACTGTTACCCAGTTGCCCTTATTAGCATTGGTCTCTAAAAGCAACTGGAGCTTTGCGCCTAAAGCCTTAAGGTACTATTTCCTCCAAATCCATTAAGATATAGTTAGAAACAAGAGTTTTATAGCCGGCTGCATTTGGGAAAGGCCTGATACCCTTTCCTCATCTTAGACATTTATAGTGAATGTAGTTCCATGAAAGGCTCTGCAATATCATATAATAAAGAAAATTGTTGAACTTTGTTCAATCCATCCTCTCTAAGCAAATTTCAACATGTAATACTTTGTGCAAGAATATGTATGTGTGTGTTTCTGTATGTGTGGCATGCATTCATATGTGTACAGTGTCTGTGTTTGTTACACTTACTAACATCTTACTGAGCACACTGTATGGAAAGCTAGATAGGAATTTTGGCAACGTGTATGAAAACCAAATGGATTCTATCTTTGGTAGCGCTGAATTTAACTTTATCCCATGGGGTAGAAAGAAAAATACCCTCTCAACAATTGTCCATGGCCTAATTCTTGGAACCTGTGTGTATGTTCCCTTACGTGGCAAAGGGGAGTTAAGGTTGCACCTGGAATCATCTTATGTTATCTGTGCAGGCACAGATTATAAAGATCCTTAGAGAGAGGCAGAAGAGTAGGTCAGAATGATGTGATCTCATATGAGAAGGAGTTCAACTTACTGATGCTGGCTTGGAAGATGGGGAGGACCACTAGCCAAAGAATGTGGCAGCTGCTAGAAGCTGGAAAAGACAAAGAAACAGATTGTTCCTTAGAACATCAAGAAAGAAATATAGTCCTGCCAACTCTTTGGTTTTAGCTCCAGTGACACTCATGTCAGACTTGTGGCCTACAGAACTATAAAATGATAAGCTTGTGCTCTTTTAAGCCACTAAGTTTATAATAACTTGTTAGAGCAGCAATAATTGACTAATAGACTTTATCTTGTGGACAAAATGTACTGTACGGGGAGGGAAAACAGCACCATATCGAGAGTCCATTTAGTAGCTCACACTGTTGATAGGATATAGACAATGTAGTTTCTTCAACCACATTGACTGAGGTACGCTGCTGAGGGTGACTGCTCACACGTTGAGAGGGAATGCAAATAAATATCTAATTGAGCTTTATAAGGCAGGCAAATAATAGAGAACATTTTGCTTATCAGCATTTTCATATTTTTCACTGGTTCTGTTTGACCAGCTTTTAAGGTTTCAGAAAAGATCATTGGTCATGTTGAGATAACTGTTTTCCACCGATTCAGCTTTATAGGTCCACAAGGATATCATGAGGAAGAGTAGTGTTTATTTTTACTTATTTCATTTCTGCAGGAAGTATTCTGGGGTGCTGCTGCTTGAAAGCTGGACGGAATTTTTTGGAAAATCTCTTTTGCATAGGGTATATATACAAAAAGGGGTTTATAGACCTGGCCTCAATAGGATATATGTTTTGAGGGTTTTTTCCCTAGCCGCAAAGAATACTTCTCCCTGAACCACCTACCTACATGTGTCCCTTCCATAATGAATAGCTGACATGTCATCAGTCAGTATCAAGATTGCAGACTGGGATGATGACTGTGGGCATGGACTAGAGAGAAACAGAATGGCGTTTATCACAACTGGACCCATGAACTTGGCCTTATTGTTAGCTAGATGAACTAAGAGGGAAAAATATTTCTACTTAGCTTTGAGAAGGATTGTCACAGTTTAAGCAAAAAGTATCTCTCCCTTATATGAAACATCTTGAAGTAAACAACCAAGTGGATGAGACTTAATTTGTAATGCTCAACTGAAAGTTTTGTAAAGAAAATACTTTTTGCTATTTCAAGTGAACTGCTGTGTGTGCATGTGTGTGTGTGTAAATTTTAAGTTGTTTTTCAGGTGATTGGCTCCTTTAGTAATAGCTGAAAGAAGAACTGAAAATATGAGTGATACAAGTTTAAAATATTTTGAGACAAATAATGACTCAAATTTTAAACTTTTTGTGTTTCTTTTCTCCTTAATTTCAGGGCTACTCTATGGCATTTCTGGGTGAACAATTGTCACAAACAGCTTTTATTTTCAAGTTTTATTAATTTGTTCCAGTTGAAGAGCTGTCAATATAGATATTATAACTGGACACAGGTCTTTCACCTCTTCTCATGCGTTCTTATTGAGCTCTGGTTAGTGGTAAGAGCTAGATAATCTTTTTGTGAGTTCTATTTCAACAGAGATAGCTCTCTCAGTCCATAAGATAATATTTTCTTTGCATTTTCCTGTAGATATGAAGCCTTTCTTTGGATCTTTTGGAAACATGGAAGCCAAAGTGATCCTTCCATTACAGCTTTTCTTTCCTTAGCCTTATCAAATTCAATACAGTCTTAATAACCACATTTTCCAAACTAAAAATCAGAATGCATTATCTAAGGTTGTTTTTGTCTCTTGACTTTGAATTTGTTCATGTGGAAAGTATTACAAAGGTGTAAAAATTAAATCATGTTTTTATGATGTATTTAATACACCACATTTGCTGAAAAGAATAAAATCCATGAAATGAGGACAGTTCCAGAAGAAATCAAATAATAAGTGTCATCCCTCAAATGAAGATCAGACAATATCCACAAACAAATCAGAGAAAAATAATCTAGCAATGCCAGGTTTTTTTTATATAACATATAGTCTAAAGAATAAGATAACTGTATATTTTTAAAACTTCTTGGTGTGTACATGTATGACTTTTCTTAAATAATGTAGACACAAAGGAAACAAAAGAATCCCCAAAAGTAATCAATAATACAGTGATTATTTAATTCAATCAAATTATTTTGTTTAGTGTATTTTTTTAATTGATGAAATACTAGCAATTGGAAAAAAAAAGACTATATTTTCATGGACAAATGCCCTCAGAGGGAGGCCTCTCCTAGGTTGAATGCCGTTCTTGTCTGAAAATTGCTGTGTGCTAAAACTGAAACATCTCATATTTCATAGACAGTTCTATGAATAGTTTCTAAATCATTCATATTAATTCATTCAGGACCTGACAATTCCATTTACCTTTAGGGTTTGGATCACTTGCCATCCAGGATTAGATTACGACTCCTGAGTCTGCTCTTTGCCAGAAGCATGAATCCACCACTTTTTTCTCGTCCTCTGCTCTCACTTATTTTCACTGAAGTGTTAGGCTTTCTAACAGTCCTTTGTCATTGTTTATGGCAACTACTGGGTGCTCTTTCAAGAATTCATGAAGATTTAAGAAGAAAGAAAACAAAGATATCTGACATTTCTGTTGACAGTAACGGATGATTACGGAATTAAGTAGGGGACAACAGAACAGCTGGCAGGCATGTATATAACTTTTAATATTCTAGCTGTACCTAGATTGAAACCAGCAATTTGCAGAAGTTTAAAACAAGTCCATCCAACCTAATTTAGAATTTTTATCAAATCATTGGAAGTGGCAGTAGACTATAGGGAAGGCTGGTATTTACTAACTACAAGTCTACGATTTGTCAGAAAAGGGATCAATCAAAAACAGCCTGCTTTTAGTAAATAGCAATCAGATTACTTTCTGAAAACAGTTGATGTCTGGCTGAATTTCTACCTTCAGGTTTTGGCCAGCTAACCAAGGACTCTCTCATTAGACAATACCCTGAACAGCTACACATCCTAGTTTGCGATTTACACATGATAACCATTGGAAGCCCGAAGCTGAATTTCTCAAGTGCAGGAGAAGCAGCGTGATCCAGTGTAATCTGGATTCAGGTGGGGCATCAAAAGACTTCTTGTTTCCAGCCCTGCTGAAACGCTAAGCAAATTGCCATACCCTTCTATGCCTTAGTTTATTCTGTGACCAAATGGAGGGAAAGATGTCTGCCAGGGTGCAGTAAACAAAATCATCTTATATGTGATAAAAAGACTTTGAAACAGCTATGTGCACAACAAAAGTCCAAAGATTTAGAGTGTAATTATAAATAAACATTACATTATAACCCACAAAACTAAGTGTAGTGAAGAGATATGGGCAGAAATTCCCCAGAGACACACAGGGTTGTTCAAGAAGAAAAAGTGGGCAATAAAAGGAGGTTCATGAGGAAGAACCACTGTGGTTCAGTGGATGGAGGTAGCAGCAAAAGTGAGCAAAGGGTTAATAGAGGTTTTGCTTTACAGTTCTACCAAGTTCCTCAAGGATGGCAGCACCAGTAAGCCACTGTAAACAAAGGTTCTGCTGTCTTTAATTTATTTAAAACATTAACCTTTGTCAGCCTCCAGGGCAGATCCTGCTAGAGCATATCAATGGAATCTGGGTTGAAAGGGGAGGTGGGAGAGAGAAAAAACTTAGAGCAGGAATATAGATAGTGTATTATAAGAGCTTTGTAAATTGGCTAGTGCTATGAAAGAAGAAAATTAATGTGAATGATAATAATGCTATTTTATGTTTTGATCAGAGTTTCTTTTCTTTATGGACATCCTTGGGGTTGTAGCTGTTTTCATCTTCACAGACCCCTAGAAGTCAGAGAGCAAGTGTGTTCACTGATCACAAACATTCTAATATGTTCACTACTTGCTGATCATTTTTAGTACTTACTGTGTGTTAGACACCTCCCTGGGGACACAGAAAGAAACACATCTATTTGATGAAGATGGCACCACTAACCAAGACTTTCCTGACTAGGCCAAAGGACACACACACTACATTTCCTATTTGGTGTTTTGCAGTTCATTTTGAGAATCTGATGGAAACTAGAAAAACTCTTTGGTGAAAACAATGTTCATAAGCTGAAAATTGTGCCTATAATTTCAGGAGGTTTAGGGTGTCTTGGACCTCAGGATAGAAAACTCTCTTTATTGTGATACTACTCTTGTATCTTCTTGTGTGCTCATTCACAAGCTTTATCATTGAGAAGGGAGAGTAGTGAACATATTAGAATGTTTTCACTGCCTAAAACAGATTCGGGTCTATGATTGCCTGTGTGGAGTATGACTGATGATAAGTGTTTGACAGCTTACTGGAGACTAGAGTGGTAAGTCTTGGAACATTTGAAGAAGGAGAGATGGAACAAAAGACTTGCTCAGGTTATTACATAAGAGCGTCTTGATTAGGTATATAGATGCCTGTTAGGGGTGTGGTGAGACAGAAAACCAGGAACTTGTGCCTAGGAAGAATGGAGGGTGGAACAGCTATGACCTCAATCCCTTGACATCTGCTTTGTGGCTTTGCACCAGGAAAGTGGGTCTGGATTACTCGATAAAAGAAATTGGGAAATACCATATAAACCTGTAAAAAGTACACCTTTATCCTGGTAACTTACATTAGCAATGTGACAAGAGAATTTTCTGGCCTGTGTTCAAATTCACAAAAAATCTATTCCTACAGAAGTTGAGTGGTTGATAGTTGTGTTTAGAAGATTTTAAGGTGCAAGAGTGGGTTTCTGAGAGAAGATCAAAGCCAACAATTGGGGAACAAGGGAGCTCAAACACTTTCTTTAGAATATGTAATTTGTGGTCTGGGAACAGCTGGTTGGGATGGTTTTCCCCAGCAAGGCCATATTCTCACCAAATGCATATTATTTTCTTAGACAGCAAATGACCCTGCACGGCAGTGATTTGGCAAAAAGGAATTTTATTCCACTTGCACTAGGCAGGGATTCTTCACTTAATCCATCATTCTGTACTTTCTGGACTGTTTTCAAAAGTCACAGCAAGTTATTCAGCGTTGTCTTTGACAGCAGCCCCCAGAACACAGGGGAGACTTCACCCATGATTACAAGATGGCATGACATCTGGAGAAGTCAGGAATCATCCAGGTGTTGGGTATCCAGGATGTCAAACACTTGGATACAATGAATGACTTTTAGGGGGCAGTGAAAACACCTACTTAGAAATTGATTGACCTTTTCAGTTTGCATCTATTAATATATTTGTGTGAAGGTCAGATCCCTAGTATATGAAAAGCTCTTTGAAGAAAGAATCCATTCCATATCCCCACTATACCATTAGAGTTTCATGCACATAGGAGACAACAAATACATGTAAGAGAGAGTAGAGATATTTAAGACAGACTTTGGGAAAACATTCCTACATTCATTAATAGCATTTTTAGTACTTAACCATGTGTTAGACACCTCCCTGGGGAACACAGAAATAAATACACATACCTTTTCTTCAAAGACCTTACAGTCTAGAAAAGACAGAGATTAGTAAATAGAGTATACAGTGAATAGTGGTGTGATAAAGATGTGCACCTAACTCAGATTGGAGGATTGAACAGGGGTAAGGCAGAGATCTAATGTGGTGGGACTAGTTAGGATAGTATTAGCAGAAGACTTGAAATCAGGCTCCATAGTTTTAGACCAGGATTCTTTCCACTAGACACAAGAATATGTTGTATAAGACTATAGACCTCAAAGGACAGGATTTTTTTTTTTTGAGACAGAGTCTCACTCTGTTGCCCAGGATCACAGCAACCTCAAACTCCTGGGTTCAAGTAATCATCCTGCCTCAGCCTTCTGAGTAGATGGGACTAGAGGCACCTACCACTGTACCTGGCTTATTTTTCTATTTTTAGTAGACATGGGGTCTCACTCTTGCTCAGGCTGGTCTCGAACTCCTGAGCTCAAGCAGTCTTCCTGCCTTGGCCTCCCAGAGTGCTAGGATTATAGACATAAGCCACCTCGCTTGGCCAGGACAGGATGTTTTAAAGGCAGTGCTGCTTATAATTAAGTAGGCATCTTTTATTCCTTCCATTCCACACTAAAGGGTGAGGATAAAGCAGATAATCAACACAAAATCTCCACAGATGTAACAGTACGATCAAAACATTTCTGAATGTATATGAATCGTGCCCTATGATTGCACCAATGTACAGAAGTATGATTCAATAAAATTATAAAAAAAAAAAAGAAACTTTGGGTCTCCTGTTAAAAGACAAACATTCAAATAATGATCACGAATAATACTGTATGAATATACTGGTGAAATTTTTTTCTTGATTTCAAATTTATATATGAGCTTCTTACTGCATATTTTAGCTGGTGGTCCTGTTGGTATCTCTAGTTCAACTATAGTCAATATTCCCATGGCTAGCACTGAAGACCCCCCAAAATGTTGTCAGACATTGCCACTACTCCAGTTCTTCATTTATTCTATAATGCAAACTTAGGCCCTTGCTATTTTCCACAAATGCTATATCATTTTCCACCAAAATGTTTTTATTTATTCTGTTTCCTCTATTGGAAGACTTTTTCCTATCATTTCTGCATATTCAAATCCTACTTTAGACTTTAAAGTTCCATTGAAAAGCCAGAAAATTTCTGATTAACACTCTATCTTCTTTAACAAAAACAAACCTGGAAGGGACTGTTACTTCATTCAGGCTTTCATAGCATTTTATCCACACTTCTCTTGTACTAGAAAGAGAGATTTGGCTGACATTAATACAGAGATAACAATTGAAGCCTTGGACTAAAATTAAATTATCAAAGGGTGAAGTACAGAGGGATAACAGATGAATGCCAAAGTCAAAGGCTAGAGAAACACACTTGAGGGGTATGATGAGAGATGGAGCCAGAAAAGAAGACAGATTAAGTAGCAATAAACTGAGAGGGAGAGAGAGGGGAAGAGAGAAAGAACAATGTGAAAGATGCTTCATGGGGTTAAATGAGGCACAAAAGAAAGAGGAATTCACAATGATTATCTGTTAAATGAATAAAAGAATGAAAAAATGAAAGAAAAAAGAAATGGAGTGGCCATTGAATTTAGCGGATGGAAGTCTTTGGTGTGCAAAGAGTATTGATCTAGAGAAATTTTGAAGAGAGAAGAAAAGATATAGAATTGGAATCTGAAAATCTAGGCTAGACTTCTGGGTCTTCTACTGTGTAACTTTAACCAGGTGATTTCTATTCAACTCTTTCCCTATCTCCACCATAAAGGAAATACCTGTATCTACCTCCTGTATCTACATCGCAGGGTTATTGCATAGATTTAATAAGAATGTAAGCAAAAGAACTCAGCAAAAATAAAGTGCTGTATAAAGGTAAGATAATATAACTAGCATCA
Source organism: Arctocebus calabarensis (assembly GCA_963573935.1). Classification (NCBI taxonomy): domain Eukaryota; kingdom Metazoa; phylum Chordata; class Mammalia; order Primates; family Lorisidae; genus Arctocebus; species Arctocebus calabarensis. The sequence continues at coordinate 15,420 of CAUYON010053547.1, read as the reverse complement.
TTTTAAAGTACTCCACACATAAAAAAGCGTTCAATTATCACTCCAGAGAAATACAGTAACGATGGATTTGCAGAAATCCAGTTGACAATTGTCATGACTTGTTGTGCGTCTGCTGAAATTGAGCTCTCTGCCAGGTCTTTTATGTATTGGATTATATTTTCATCCAAAATCCTATTGGAGAGCCATGCAGTATATCTTACTTTAGAAAATCAATTATAACATTTATTAAAAGAAGAAAAGATATTTATCATCTGTAAGTTTCTCTAGGATTGTAGCTTTCCCCAATAGTCCTTGGAAAAATTATAGTCACAGAACCAAAGTGGTTCTCAGCCTCTAGGTTATCATATACTAGTAACATGTTTCAAGTACTTAGATACTAGTGGGAAATTATAAAGAAATTTAGATATAACCCTATAGTAACATCACCCACTGGCTTATATTTTGATCTGAATTCTTAAATGGGTAGACAGGCTAGCATGCCAGGAACTCTTTATAATCTACAGCTTGGCTAACCTATGCTACCACCCACGTATGTATACATCTCTCCCCATGAGTGCTCTGTTAGAAAACAAATTAAGAACCAAGCACATCTTGAGACATCATCCAGTCCTATGCCTTCATTTATAGGTCTGGAAAGCAAGGCCCAGAAAAAAGGGAATGATTTGCCCAACAACACAGAAGTGGCTAGAAGCGAGACCAGGATAGGAACACAGATCTCCTTATCTTAGTCCAAGGTCCTTTTCACTGTATCAACTTTTCTCAAAGTGTGTAAACGTGCAAGGTGCTACACACATACATTTATGTATGCATATATACATGCATATGTTGGAGGGCGATCTAATAAACTTACAAAGCTATAGCTCCTGGCTTGGTGCCTGTAGCTCAGTGGCTAAGGCAGCAGCCACGTATACCAGGGCTGGTGGGTTCAAATCCAGCCCAGGGTTTGCCAAACAACAATGAAAACTATAACAACAATGAAAACTATAACAACAACAAAATAGCCAGGCAATGTGGTGGACACCTGTAGTTCCAGCTACTTGGGAGGCTGAGGCAAGAGAATCCCTTAAGTCCAAGAGTTTGAGGTTGCTATGAGCTGTGATGCTACAACACTCTACAGAAGGTGACATAGTGAGACTCTGTCCCCTATCCCCACCAAAAAGAAAGCTATAGTTCTTATACCATCCTATGTAAGAGTCTGTCATGAAATCTTCAGAGATATCACCAGCACAACTTGTAGGTAAGATAAAGCAGAGCTTATCTCTTAGATTCCTCTGCAAAGATGTGACAATGCTTCAGAGCAGGGAAGATGAGGAAAGAAATTTTAAGAAATGGAAATTTGATTTAAGGTGGATGGGTATTACAGTGGAGGGACTGGACTAGGATTGGGTCAGAATCATGACATAGTACCCCAGGATTGATGGAAGCAGCAATGTAAGGATTTTGAGGGATAAATCCCAAGAATCTTAGGGCTCAAACTGAGTGCTTTCCAGGGAAGAGTTAGTAGCTCTTTTAAGAATTTCCTGTAATTAATAATCAAACCATTTTTCTTGAGCAGGATAGTCCTAAATGAGTAAAGAAATGCAAATGAAGACAGTGAAGTAGTAAAGTCATGGTTTTAGTTCTCAGCGTCCAGGCTGAGTAAAGGAGTTGACAGTTTTGGCTCTCAATTCACAATATATGAGGTGTGACAATTAAGTTCCTAAAACTCATCCCAGAAAAAATGCTACATATCTCAATGCTAAATATCACTATGGCCATCTTTGAAGTACTCTCCTTGGGTAGCTATGTACTGATGCCAGCACCTAGTCCACCCTTCAGAGCAATTTTGGAACTCTTTTCCTGGAATGGCCATCAAAGCTGTTGTCATATTACCCTTCATGTCAGTTTAATGTCTTCAAAATGTCTTCCTTTCAATATTTTCTTTATTTTTGGATAAAGAAAAAAGTTATTGGGGGTCAGATAAGGTGAGTAGGGAAGATGTTCCAATATAGTTATTTGTTTACTGGCTAAAAACTCCTTCACAAACAGTGCTGTGTGAGCTGCTGCATTGTCATGATGCAAGAGCCATGAGTTGTTAACCAAATTTTTAGTTAAGATTTTCCTGTTTCTCTATTGATGTTTCTCACAGTAAGTCAATGATTTTGAGACATAGTGCAATGTATTGTTGCAATGTTTTCACCAGTTATGTTTGTTATTGGCCACCCTGGACTTCATCAGTGATGCTTTCTCTCACTTTATAAAAACATTTTATCCAATAAGATTTGGGATGATCTTTTTTTTGAAATTATCTTCTATTTTTATTTATAAAAATAAATATTTTCTAATTTTTGAGACTTTGAAAAAAAAAGAGAAGTTAACTGATGACTCCATACTCAACCTCAGAGTCAAAGCATTCTACAATAGACATACTTTTATCTTATCTGACAATGTAAATGTCACTTTTTTTTGCATTATTATTATTATTACTCAATATTTCATTGCAGCAATCATCTGATTTCTTTTCCAATTGTATTTATCTTCATTCATTCTTTATGATGTTTTTGTTTCTAGTCCTTATCTTAAACATTGTTATTGTTATTAAATTTTAATCCTCTTTAATTTTGTGAAGGCAAAAAGTAGAAACCAAATAAACACATGTACATGTATAGAGAAAATTAAATAAAGAAAAACATTTTTATCCATTTTTATACTGCCACTTTCTTTATGACATTTTCCCCATTAAATTAGATTAACATGTCCCTGATTTCACTTCCACATTAGCATTCATGAATATTTGCACATTGCTCTAATTCAAGCCCTCACATTATCACAATAGCACACAAAAATGCACAACAATAATGAAAACCTCTCAGCAAGACACCACCACATGTCAACAAGAACACAACTGTGAGATGCTGATTTACCAAGGTTATGAAACCTTCCAAAGTTATTTGTATAGTGTTGCCAATATTAGTGCACGGTGGTCGGATTGTGAACTTAATTGTCAGACTTGGTATAGTAAAGCTTCAGAGAAGTCCTGCATTAGTAAAATTTTTGGTTTTACTTTATTTAACTCAGATTTTTTCAACACCTGTCTGATTACTAAATCCCAATTTTCATTTTAAATACACTCTGGGAAACTGCCTTATATTTTGTTCTTTTAAAAATACATAGTTCTTAGGAGTTCAGAAGTTGATTAGTTATGAGTTATCTAAAAACATTTAATGGAAGGTGCCAAGTACTCTTACCCCAAAGTAGCAGTTGTTCTGCTGGCTGATCTAATCCGTCTGCCTGACTAGGCTCCTTTATTATATGCTACATAGGGATTCCTTGCCCTAATAAGAATTGCTCAAGATGTAAAGCTTTTAACTAAGGAGCCATTAGTGCTGCAAGAATTTAATGTCTGAAATGGATCATTCCATTTACCTTTTCATCATGTTGGACCAGAATATTCTTTGTATCCATGTTGCTTACATCTCATTTGACAATGAGTTGATGTCATTATTTGCATTTTGAGGTGCATATGCGGAGGTGATTTTCAGATATTGCTTTTCAGCGGTGTTTTAAAATACTTTTTGAATTTTTTTTGCAACATATTTTAATTAGTACTTATAGACTAATCGTCTAATTTATAAAAAAGAGATCATTTTCAGTTCTGTCATCTGCATAAGGAAACTATCACTAAAGGCTTAAATTATTTATCCAAGTTTAAACTAGAAGACAGTCACGATGGTGGACTTTTCCTTTTTTTCCTTTTCCTTTTTTTGGCTTAAGATTGTGCCACATACTTTTTCTTCTTGAAGCAAAAGTTCATGGTCAGTCATTTCCAAGTATTACTTACACATATACAGTTAGTTACAGAATCATGTAGAGCTTTATCTGGGAAAGGATTTGACAAGTCCAAAAGTAACCACAATTATAAGAGGGACTTTACCTAACAAATACAATCAGTGTAACCTGGTTCTTTATACACTCAATGAATCCCCAACAATTAAAAAAAAAAAAAGTAATTATATATGCACAAATGAATGAAAGGGAAAATCACAAATCAGGGATATGGCTATGATGCTGGGCTTACTAAAACTGCAACTTCTTATACGCCCCCATTAGATTAGATTTAGTTGATATCATGATGTTAAACCAGACACTTCTTCTGTTACAGCTATTTCTGAGAATAAGCGCATTCACCTTTGGGCATCTGTATTTTGGCAGCTGCATTAAATGGGTCAGGGACTCACATGGGGATCTGGAGGCAGTAACAACAACAAGTGGGATACAGGAAAAACAAATGAGTTGTGACATTTATTAATGTTTTATTTCCTAGAAATTTCTAACTGAAGTTATATGATACCAAGACCCCTAAAAGAAAACAAAACAGTCATCTGATATTTAGATGCATATCATAAAGCTGCACATGTCTTGTAGAGGTAAATCATCCTCAAAGCCAAGTAAATAAGATGCCTTGTCTGTACAACTACAACCCAGTAGCCCACAGAATACATATGCAGTTTAGGGACATTTCATTAAATCAAATTTTATTTTTAGTATTTACTAGCATTTACTATAAATCAGCCATTTTACACATATTATTTTGGTTGTTCCTCTCAAGAACTGTGATGACAATTGTCATACAGCCTTCATATTATACTTCTCTAATATGCAAGTGAATGTCAATAATTTGGTACATGGTAGGCCACTAGTGATTTTTAATTGAATCCAAACCCTGAACATAGAAGAGTTCTGTGACTATAACAAGCTTATAGGTAGTATTATTATTTACTATTTGGCATTACCTGGTTTGAGAGAGGTGATTTGACATAAACTTTTATATATCTACATCAATATAATGATAAATCTCGTAACTATATCAGTACTGTCATGTATTAGCACACCTAGGTAAAACAATCAAATTTTACTTAGCCATCAAAATGGATTCCATACATGCTGTCATGTACGTGAATATTCAGAACCCTGCATCAATCAAATTTTGGATTTTGATTTTTATTCCAAATCTGGAATTTGTCATTACTTAGAAACCAATAAAATTACATACTCACCTGTGTCAATGACTCTAGCATTTAAAGACAAGTAATTACATATCTATAGGTTCAAAGCTACCCAAGATTCTTTGATACTTTCTATGCCTACATAGGGGAATTTTAAAAGTTCCAGTTATTCTGTGACTTGGCACCTAGTTCAGTGTTCTAAACTTTGGCTATATGATATAGACAATGAGAAGCTTTAAAAAGTGTTGATGCATTGATCTCACTCCAAGAGATTCAGATTTAATTGGTCTAGATAAAGTATAACCTGAACATTAGTATGTTTTAAAAGGTTATTAGGTACTTTGAATGACAAGGTGAAGAACCATGATCTTAGTGATTTACCTACTGGTCTTATGCTGCCTATGGTAGCTCAGTACTTCCTTAAATATCAGTTTTCTGTTTGGTAAATCAATTCCTCAGAGGTTCTCAATGACTAGGTCCCTGAAATTTATTTCTTTCATATGTGTATCAGCCCCCTTCCTGCCTAAATCCCTACTAATTTCTTTCTGCTTAATATTCAATCACTTGCTTGATCTGAGCCTGACTGGCTAGAAAATAATAGGTCTTAGAATGTAGTTCTTGGTTTTCCAATGTCTCATTTTCCAGAATACAATACCTCTTCCCTGTATTCTCTTCCCTGACTTTTGACCAAATCCAGGGATCTGACTGGGCTTTCAGTCCTGACCTTATTCAGGCTGCCTCAAGCTACCACTTGAAATTTGATTCACAATATCAGTATCCAGATAATTATGGATTGCTTTGTCCTTATTTGACAAATATTTTGGCATCCTGCTGCTGAAAATGGTACAGCTTAGTAGTTAACATTGCAAGTGAGATAGGCTGTCTGAATTGGAACCCTACCTAGTTCTACCATTTTCTAGCTATATGGCTGTGGATTACTTATATAAGTTCTATTAGCCTCATTTTTCACACCTATAAAATGAAGAAAATGATTATAATTTTTAGAGCTATGACTATTGCATGAAATAATGCCTGTAGCACATTTTGTGTGGAGTCTAGTACATAGTAAGTGTTCAAAGCCAAGTTAGCAACTATATCTGTTTTTAAGTAACTATTTGGTGGGTAATAATCGGCATTTGTTTAAAATAAACAAATAATGATTTGACAGTAAAGACAAATTATCTCACCCATCGTATTTCTTATTCATATACCAGACATCCTCATATTTATATATTTTCTGTAACAGTGAATTTGCCTTAAAATATTCAATTTCTCAGGGAAAAGTGGATAGGGGTTCCACTTTACTTCTAATGCATGCGAAGGCCATTACCTTAGATATCATAGATAAATGCTAGGATACATACTTTATAATCTCTTTTGCCAAGAGTTTTCAGTAAAACCATAAAAGAAAAAATAATGATCAGCCTAATTGCCTCAAGATGGATATGTAATGCATAAATCTCTTGTTTAATGGATCTAGTAATAGGCCACCTGTTCCCCCTGCCTCCTACCATTTCAGTATATGAATGACTAGTGCTTTCTGAAGTGAAAAACCCCGAATTTGAAGTGCAGTAATGTATAATTTAATGACAGCTCATCTCAATTCTGAATGTTACATAATCAGATAATTCTAGATTTTACAAACAGATCTGTATCCTGCTTATCATTTTTCTTGCACAATCATTATTGAGCTATCCTCTAGGTAGAAGCTCTGGGCTCAAAGGCCTCACTTAGAGGATGAATAAGAAATAAGTGAGGAAAGAAGACAGAGGTAGACAGGTGGTGGAGTACATGGTTGATTTGCTCACTATTCACAGTATGTTAGCATAACTGGATTTAACATTCGGTTAAGCTGCTTATCATTCATTTTCTACCATTTGACTTCATTATTTAATCTATCACAATATTCAAAGTCTGCCATATGCAATCCTATTCAGAATAAGTATAAATTAAGTCTAAATGAGCCTTGCCACTTTGAACATGTCAGAGATTTAGGCTCCAGTAATTCAGAATTTGCGATGACTCAGACTTCTCTGCAAAAAGGCGGGGGGTGCCATTTCAGCAGATTAGCAGTATGAGCAGATGTGGGGAGGTGTGTTTAAGCTACTTCAAACACATTATTTCCAAGCACCTAATAACTCAGTTGTTACAAATACGAGATATGATAATTATAAATCATCATGATAAGCCCAGTGAAAACCGTCACTGTGTTTATAGTAAAGATGCTTTTTGAGGATGTTATTCATTATTTGATCTATGAAACCCGTGGAACATACATTTCTCTCTGGTCTCATTTTAAGAAAAAGTTGCACTTACCAGGAAAAGAGACAATATTAATTAGAGATTAAAATGTGGGATTTCTAGTCAGGACTACCTGTAGTTAAATGCCACTCTGTCACTGCATGGCTGTGTGAACTTTGGCAAGTTATTTACTTACCTTTCTATGGGTTTTAGTTTTCTCTTTTATAAAATGAGGATAAGATAGCCCCTGAGGTGAGGATTCAATCAATTTATACGTGAAAACTACATAGAACTGTACTTGACATACATGGTAAATGCTCAGTAAATATTAGCTATAATAATATCATGATTTTTTTTTCTTTGAAACTGGTTTATTTTTTCCAAATAAACATTGTAGAAATACTGTCTTCATGCTGCCCCCAGGCAGCTCAGGTTCACATTATGGGCCATCTGATACAAGGGGAAAACTTTTTTCACCTGCACATTGTGATTCCTTCTTTCCTTTCTACTATTATTTGAATTTCTTTGACCTTGCTAACTTGTTGGAACTTACAAATCCTTTTGCAAAGAAGGCATATATGAATCAGCCCAACAATTGATAAGATGAGGCAAAAAATAGCTTAGTTTCAGCTACTGTGAAGAAGCAAGTGTATTAAAAAGGTTCTTTTTAAAATATGTTGCTATTCCAACGTTTTGTGATTTAAATCACCTTTTTTGCATTCAGCAGAATTGGTTAAAAATAACATTTTATTATAAAGGCTTGAAAACGTGCAGAAAAGCACAGAGATTAGTATCATGAATCTCCAAAGATTGAGTACCTACATTTTACAAATGTCAACATTTTGTCACATTTGTTACCTCTTTATTTTTCCAGACTTATGTAAGGTAATTACAAATATCATGTTTCACCCCTAAATACTTTGGCATGTTCGTCTAAAAATAAGGGCATTTTATTTTGTAATCACAATATTATTTAAATACATCATAAAATTAACAATATGAATTAGTAAATTTGAAAAGACTATGGGCTCCTTGATAGGCAGAAATAGTTACTTCTTTCTCTCTTACATCAGTGACTGGCACAGATATGGATGCTCAGTGCATCCTTGTGAGGTGACAAGTCAATTTCTTAGTCCATGCAGTTGTACTGCACATGCTCAGTTCTTCCTTCTGGAGCACAAAAGATAGAAAACTCTTCTTTGATGCTCTTGTTCCCTCTTCCCTGCCTTTTCTCAAGTCAGCAGGAGAGATAAGAATAGAGGAAAATCAAATTCTTCTCCCTCTGTGTAAACTCATATAGGTTGCCCCGTCCCATGGCACCTTGCATCTATAGGCCAGTTAATAACTCTCCCCATTGGCAAAATCCGCTAACTTTTCTCTTTTCACAAAAGGTAGTGAATGTTTGTTAGAGTTTTGGAAATTCATAGATGGAAGTTGCAGTAGGTGCCCAGAGCTGTCTTAATCCCACAGTAGAAATAGATTATATTAATAGTAATAATTTAAATGGCTACTATATCAACTCTATCAGCAGCAATGGTTCTAAGACAAGCCATATTAACTAGTAGCCCCAATCTTTTCCCAGTTTCTCCATATAGAGTATCTTTATGTCTTTTCTTTGTAGTTTTTTAATTCTTTCATCATTTTAGAAAATATTTAATAATTCACTGCATGTTATAATTACAAAATCTCCTTGAATTTTTGTCAGATATAATCACTGTGTTGCCAATTTAAGGCCTTGTCTCTTAAGAACTACACGATTTAATCACATCATTCACCTCTGCGGGAACTTAGGTCTGAGCATTGCTACTGGAAAGATCAAACTCCTTAAAATTCTCCAACACATGGAAAATGCACCTAATTCTTTTCTTTTTCTTCTTCTTTTTTTTTACCTAATTCTTTAATAACAGTTTTTATCAACCTTTTTCCATTCATTCTGCCTTGATTGTGTTTTCCCATGTATTAAAGATTAAATCTTGAGCCAATATTTAATCTTGGACAAAGCATCACGTTTAGAAATAGCATGGGTTTCATCATGCCTAGACAAGCACTGTGCAGCTCTTGTTCTTATGCTGGTGGTTATTGACAGGATTGCTGTCACCCTTTGCTATTATGGGTTCCATTAATGCTGCCAGGAAAAAGGGACTCTGGTATTTTGGCAGTTACTCTTTGCCAGACTCTAAACTTTCTTCTAAGCTTTACAAGTTGGCTACACAGAAATTTCAGGAGTGCTCTTTGACATCTCGGCTGTTGGTTTAGTCATAATTGAAAAATACACTTAGTTGTCTGGTTCTTTTTCTGGTGTACTGCTTTCTGAGCAAGAGACATGTATTTCACATGTGTCAAAGTTTGGTACACAGTAGTAATGTTTACATTTGTTAGCATGGATATTTTTTAGTGCATGTTTGGATTTGATCATTGTAATAATGTTGAAGTTAGACAAAAATTGTTAGGGCCATTTTATAGATGAGAAAGCTAAGGATATTATTGTTTTGATCTACTAGGATCACAAGAGCGAGGAAGAAAACCCAACTCTTTTGAATTCTGGCCAAGTGCAATATGCTACCTCCTAATCTGACTAACTTGATTATCCTATTAATGAGAATGTGATAAAGAGAACTTAAACACATGCTATAAGACTAGGTTCTAGAGGAAATTGTAAGAATTGAGTGAATGAAAAACAGTAGACACAATTTTAGAATAGGATTGAACAATAATCTTTATTCATAAGTTGGTACAATTGACTGGACCTATGTTTCTAGGTTTCCGCCATTCACATCCCTATGCGGAACAGTGTCTACTAAGTAAGTAATAGCCAATTATGGATCTTAAGTCACAAATGTGGCTTTCTTCTCAAAGCCCACAGGAGAAAGAGGAAATGCAGTGCATGTGAGAGAGTGTGTATATGTGTGTGTGTTTTTTTTCTGAAATAGTTTGGGGACCTTAATAGTTTTGACCAAACTTTACCTGTAGATTTACTGTGGTACAACTTATATGCCAAGAATATTGCATCAATAATTCAGTGAAAAATGAACACTGCCTCATGTAATGATATTGAAACAGAACTTAGGTATTTCCAAATAATGTAAATGGGATACGGACCTTTGGAAAGTTTTCTCACTACTAACTATGTGGAAAATTGGTGAGCAATTTGAAAATAGCCCATGGAGATACACGTCTGTATATGACAGCATCAGGAGTTACTGGTCCTCTTCCCTAAAACGTACCAGTCTCTTTGTGACCCTGCCACCTTTCCTTCCTCTTCCCTTCCCTTTTGCACACCATCTTCTCTGGTTACATTTGATTTAACCAGAACTCCTACCACTGACTCAAATGGAAAATATGCAGAACTGCTGCCCAGGAAGTAGGCATGTGGCAGAATCTTCTTGGACGCCACTGGTCTCATTCAGTGCTAATGATAGCCTAAAAGGGCTATCCGTCACTTCAGGGAATGCCCTTCTCATAGGCTACAGGGATTTCAAAAACAAGGGGGTAAATACGCACCATGGAAAATGTGCAAATCGATAGTTGTCAGTTTCCAGCAATGGATTTGATAGTAGTTATTGTAAAAGTCATTCTAAGACGACATTAACAATTTGAGTGTTCTGAATTCATATAGCACTTTTCCCCGTGTCAGTTTACTTTCCCATCTGTTATCTTATTTAATCCCCACAGCAACCCTATAAAGTAGACATGGCAGGGAGGTATTATCACCCCTTATTTGACCCATGAGAAAACCCAAGTGAAATGACAAGTTAATGACAGAACCTGGACTAGAATTTAGAGCATCTGTCTCTAAGTATTCATCTAGTCACTCAACCATTCTTTTCTTCCTTCAAATATGTTAGTTTCAGCCCCAGAATATTAGATGTCTTTAAGGAAAGACAGGAAATATTTTTTAAAGTTTTCATTTTATTTTTTACAGCATTGTTTTATTTGAAAAAAATCTAAATCCACAGAATATGCAAGGGAATGAAAGTGAACACCCATGTACCTTTGACCTAGATTCATCAGTTGTCAACATTGCCTTATTAGTATTATATCTACATGTATACCCAAGTATGTCTGTATTTTTTCAGAACCATTTGAGAGTTAGTTGCACCCCTAAACAACTTACATGTCTCATAAGAATTGAGACCTTCTCCTATGTAACCAGAGTACAACTATTATATCTGAGAAATTTAACATTGCTGCAATACTGTACCTACCAATAACTATATTCAAATTACCCCAATCATCCCAATAATAATATTTTTCTGATCCAGAATCCAAGTGAAGATTATGCATTTATTAGTAAATTATTATTAATTTATTTATTTATTATCCACTGATTTTTCACATCTTTTTCCTTTAATTTAAAACAGTTCCCTAGTCTTTTTCTTTTATTTTACCTTAAAAGGTTTTAAGCTTTATTGAGAAACAACACATTTAAGGTAATTTAAGTTTATTTTAAACTCACTTCACTACATTGACATTTTGATGCAACCAGGCTAGTTGTGTGGAATTACCTTCAATTTGAATTTGTCTGTTTGCTGATGATTAGATTCAGGTTATACATTTTAATATTTCTGAATGTATATGAAGTACATTGTGCCCTATGATTGCACCAATGTACACAATTATGATTCAATAAAATTATTTTTTAAAAAAAAGAAATACTGTGTGGGTGATTCTATGTCCTTCTCAGTGCCTCATATCAAGAGGCACATAATTTCTGTTTGTCTCTTTATTGATTATTCTGAGTTTGACCCTTTGCTTAAGGTGGTAACTGACAGATTAATCCACTGTAAAGGCATCTTTTATCCTTTATAATTAATAAGTAATCAGTTGGTGAGGCTTTAAGACCATTTAAATATTCTGTTCCTCAGGGAAGTGCCTGTGCCTCAGTGGGTAGGGCCCATACACTGCGGGTGGCGGGCTCCAACCCGGCCCCAGCCAAACTGCAACAAAAAAATAGCCGAGCATTGTATCCGGATTCCTGTAGTCCCAGTTACTCCGGAGGCTGAGGCAAGAAAATCACTACGCCTGCTCTGTGAGCTGTGACCTCACGGCTCTTTACCGAGGGCAACAAAGTGAGACTCTACCTCTAAAAAAAAAAGAAAAAAAAAGATAAAAAAAAAATGTTCCTCAAAACCTTTCATGGGTAATTCTTTCCTGAATCACTGATTACTATGCTGGTTGCATCCTGGTGGTTTTAAACTCTGTATTATTTGGTGTTCTTACATAAAAAGGAGCTACCCCCTCTTTTATTAGTATTACTATGAACTCATGATTCTTCTTCATCCAATGCTTTCCATTTTGATCTTAAATGTAGAGCTCTGCAAATTGTTTTTATTACCATTTTAACCGTTTTAAGTGTCCAGCTCAGTGGCATTAAGAACATTCACGTTTTTGTGAAACCATCACTACCATCCATCTCTAGAACTTTTTTTCTTCCCAAACTGCAACTGTACCCACAACTGTAACAATAACTATCCATTCCTCACAGTCAACAGTCCCTCAAAACCATCATTCTACTTTCTCTCTCTATGCATTAAACACTTCTATTTACCTTTTTTTGGAAACACACACTGTATGTTCTTTTGTGGCTGACTTATTTTACTTAGCCTTTTGTTTTCAAGGTTCATCCACATTATGGCATGTGTCAGAATTTCCTTCCTTTTTAGGCTCAATAACTCCATTGTGTGGATATATCATGTTTTGTTTATCCTTTCATCCTTCAATGGACATTTGGGGTATTCCCACATTTTGGCTCTTATGAATAATGCTACTAAACAATTTAAAGCTATTATGAATATTGGTATACAAATATCAATTCTAGTCTCTGCTCTAAATCCTCTTAGGTATATACCAAGAAATATTAATAGAATTTCCATGTAATATAGTACATATATACTTTATTTTTTGAGGAACTGTTTTCTACATAGGCTGTACCATTCATTATACAGCTCTACTAGCAAGATGCAAGGGTTCTGACTTCACACCCTCACAAATCCCTATCATTTTCTGTTTCTGTTTTACTTTTGTTTTTGATAATAGGAATGGATATGAGGAGATAATTCATTGTGATTTAATTTGAACTTCTCTAGTGATTGGTGATATTGACCATCTTTTTCACATAATTTTTGGCCATTTGTATATCTCCTTTGGAGAAATGTCTATCTACTCCTTTGCCCATTTTAAAATTAGGTTTTTGTTCTTTTATTGTTCAGTTGTAGGAGTTCTTCATACTATCTAGATATCAATCAATTATCAATAATTGTAATTATTTGCAATTATTTTCTCTCATTCTGAGAGTTACCGTTTTACTCTTGGTAATATGCACTTTGATGCACTGAAATTTTTATTTTTTTAATAACTATTTTATTTATTTTTATTTTATTTTATTATCTTTATCATTAAATCATAGCTGTGTACAATAATGCAATCAAGGGGTACAGTGTGCTGCTTTCATATACAATCTTAACTATTTTCATCAAACTGATTAACATAGCCTTCCTGGCAATTTCTCCGTTATTATATGAAGACAGTTGTATTCTGCATTTAGCAAGGTTTGCCTGTACCCTTCTAAGATGCACCATAGGTGTGGCCCCACCAATTACCCTCCCTCCGCCCCAACCTCCCCTCTCCCCACCCTACTCTTGCCCCTTTCCCCATAGCCTTGTGTTATAGTTGGGTTATACCATTCATAGGACAGCTATAAATTAGCTTCATAGTAGGGCTGAGTACATTGGATAATTTTTCTTCCATTCTTGAGATACTTCAGCAAACTTTGTTGGTGAAAAGTGGTTGCTGAAGCACAGATTTCAGAGGTAGAATCAACTGGATTTTCTGGTGGACTGTAGGTTAAATATGGGAGTAAGAGACAAGTCAAGGTTATTACATGAGCAACTGGGGAATGGTGGTCCCATGCAGTAAGATGAGAAACACTGTAGGAGCTAACAGATTTTGAGGTGGGGTCAAAAGTATAGTTGTTGACTTCCCTCTGAATCCCTATAGTTCTAATCCTATTATCACTTTGGGATAAATATCAATTTTAGGATGTTTTTGCACTGTTGTCTTATCATTTCTGTGATTCAATTTTCTTACTGTTTGTATAATGTCAATGAAAAGAATCTGTCACACTATTTTTTGTATTTCCCAAGTGAACAAAAATAATGCGTCAATTATAGCAGCCCTTAATAAATATCTTTTAATTGCTCTATTGACAAAATGTTCTCTTTGGTACAATTATGTTTATATTCTCATTAGACATCCAAGTAGATACATATATTAAAGATCTGGATAAGTGAATATGGAATTCAAAAGGTGAGATCAGAGTTAGTGCCACATACGAGGAAGACACAACAAAAGTTATCTATCCATCACCTCTATTTCTTTCCCTCTTTCCGTGAAGGTAATTACTAGTCTGAGATTGATGTGTTTGAATTTTGCTTGTTTCTTTTTTAATTTCACTATACATAGCCATGTCGATATATGGTATTATCTTGTATGCCTTCAAAATTAAATAAAATGCCATATATATATATATATATAGTTTCTGCAAGTTCCTTTTGGAATTCAATTTTATTTTTTAGTTTACTTGGTTGATCCAAGCATCTATGGTTCATTAACTTTAACTGTTCTCTAGTAATTTACAGTATGACTAAATATGATTTTAATTATTCTCTCTCTGAAAAAGTTAGTTTCTGATTTTTTAATGCAATCACTGCTATGAGGAACTTTCTTGTATGTGTTTTTTTAATATGCCATGTGTACAAATTTCTCCTAGGAATATAAAAAGAAATGCAATTGCCTGATAATAGATTATGCATATATTTAGCTTCACACATCTATTCAAATTTATCTCCAAACCTGTGCACCCACTTATATATCCTATGGTGTTCCTTCAGTGTTCTTCACTGAAGAACACTGTGTTCCTTTTCTCCATGTCTGAAATAAGAATAAGAGTAATTAAACATGCTGCTTACATTAAGTTTTATTAGATACTTTTCATTTAGCTAAGCAAGTCTCCAGTGATTTCTAATTTACCTATCAGAATTCTTTTTTTTGGTTGTTTTTTGAGACAGAGCCTCAAGCTGTCACCCTGGATAGAGTGCTATGGCATCATAGCTCACAGCAACCTCCAATTCCTGGGCTCAAGCGAGTCTCCTGCCTCTGCCTCCCAAGTAGCTGGGACTACAGGCACCCGCCACAA
>CAUYON010053546.1:0-24735 GCA_963573935.1 Arctocebus calabarensis | reverse complement strand
CTCCTCACAACCTTCCCCACCTTACCTTAGAGCAGCGGTTCTCAACTTGTGGGTCACAACCCCTTTGGACCATTGGAAAACACATCCTGCATATCAGATATTTACATTATGATTCATAACAGTAACAAAACTACAGATACGAAGTAGCAATGAAAATAATTTTGTGGTTGGGGGTCAACACAACATGAGGGAACTGTATTAAAGGGTCGCGGCATTAGGAAGGCTGGGAACCACTGCTAGAGGTTTCTGACCCTTCCCTCCCAATAGGCTCCTCTACCATAAGAGGTTATGCTTCATCTATTTTACAGTGTTCTATAAATGCAGACTTTTAATCATTTTTTTGCTTTTCTTCACCAGCCTCTGTATGTAATGACTTAGTGAAGCTGGCACATTAATCTTCTTAGAAGAAACAAATTAACCTATGGCCCAATTAAATGATTTAGATACCACCATCATCTCTGCTTTTTGCCTGAGACATGTCTATTCCTACAGGTGTCTCTGAGCTTTTTGAAAGTCAGAACTGGGAATTTTCATGAAATTTAAAAACATTTCATCAGCATTTTCTCCAGAGAACCATGATAGGTAGAATGCCAGGCTGTCTATTTAGATCATTTTATTATACAGAGTGGGCACCCCTGGGAGGGTCATTGTTCAGAGGATCAAATAAAGAACTCAGCCAATATATAAAATTACTATTAGTCTATTTCAAAGAAATAATTATGAATTAAAAAATGGAAAATTACTGACCAACCAAAGCAAAAAATAATCATTTTTAAAGAATTATTTTCCTTTATTAATATCTTAATAAAGCGTAAGACATATCTAAATGATTTTTAAAGAATAAACATGGAAACTGAGAAGCTAACTTTGGAACTGAAAGTTTATTATGAAAGATGCACCCAACTTCTTAAACTCCTTCTCCCCTTGGGAAATAGACACAGCATGAAACTGAGTCATCAATGTTTCAGGAATAGCAGGGAAAATCCTAACAGGCTGAGGGAAATCCTAACAGGAAAGTTACTGATAGACCACAGGACAGGGAAAGATCACTAAGTTAGGAGCCTCTTGTTAGCCATAAAACCTGAACGTGCTTCTGCAACTCAAAATTTCCCTAACTTTATAACGTAGGGCATGGGATGAAAGATGTCTAAGGGCCCTTCTATTGCTAAAATTCTCTTATTGTTGTGAATTTTTGGCATTAAATTTCTGGCAGTGTGTGTAGAAGCAGTTTGCTCCAGGATTCAGAGTCAGACAGAGAAGTCAGACAGACTGGATAAGAATTGCAGGCCCACAATTCAGCACTCATGAAACCTGGGGGAAAACACCAAATCCTGCCCATTTCAGTCCCCCTACCAGTAGATTAGGGATGGTAAAGAGCACCTTACTAGACTAGCATGAGGATTAGATCACACAATAAATAGAACAAGGTGCCAGTGAGTAAGCAGTCCCAGCTTCAGACCCAGCCTGTAAACTCTGCTTAGTGCCCTGGAAATGAGACATGGGGAATTCCTTTCCTCCTTTGAAAGCAGCTCCTTGTAAGTTCTTCTGATAGGAGGCACTAGGCGCAGAAGTGAGAAGGGGTTTGCTCTTTCCTGAGTGCTCGGCTCCAGCAACGCCTCTGTACTCTGGCAACAGTATTTAATTCCACTTCCAGCACCAGCACACCCCAAACCAGCCTCATCGCGCCCCCTGATCTGGGGCCCTGTAGGTCACTTCCTCCAAGCTCCTGGATTCTAATAACCTCAACTCCTCTTTTTATTCTCGTAGTCATCCAAGTGAAAACTGTCTTCTGCATTACTTGTTACTGTTTCTGTCACCTCAGTGTCCCCTTTTGCTTTCATAGTCCCCCAATGCCTGTCTAAAAAAATTCTCACATTAAATTTTCTCTGTCGTGTTATCTGTTACTTTCCTTTTCCTGAAGGAAACAGAACAGGGAATATAAATAAGTATAATTATGATTATAATTATATTCATAAATAGAAATATGAAGAAGTCACTAAACACAGTGCCTGCCCACTGTTAACATGAGTTACTTTGTTAACATTAGTTTTGATAATTTTAGCAAAAATGATGATAAAAATACTGTTCTCCTTGGCCTCTCATAGTGCCCCATCCCAGAGCAAACTGTGGCCTTGAACCATTGCCTGGCCTCTGTGTCCATAGGCTGCTAGCACTGAAGTGAGTTGCACAGAGGAAAGAAAAAATCAAAAAGAATAAATAAAATAAAACAGAAAAAAATGATAAAAATAAAAGCAATATAAGTAGAAATTTAGATTCTTTCTTCTAGTTATATGATGTGAAGCATTCAGATCCTTAGGTTCAACTGGGTTTTGTTTTCCCTTCTTTATATTCTTTTCTTATTGTATCCAATCCTAATGTGCTAAAGAGGAGCTCATTACCCATTGCATTGACCTTCTTTTTTTTTTTTTTAATAATTTTATTGAATAATAATTCTGTACATTGGTGCAATCATAGGGCACGATTCATATACATTCAGAAATGTTTTGATCGTACTGTTACAGTTAGCCTTCATGGCATTTTCTTGACCCTTCTAAGATGCACTGTAGGTGTGGTCCCACCAATTACCCTCCCTCCTCCAATCCTCCCCTCTCCCCTTGAGCATGAGCAGTCTTAAAAGAATGGCAGCATTGTGACCAATGTCCTCAACTCCTATGATCCTGTCTACCATAGTATCATCTTCTTCCTTCTAAGAGAGATGCCACTCAACGTAGGAATGAGCTTCACATAATTTCAAGTAACTGTAATGTGTGGACTCCTTCCTTTCAGAGATTACCAGAAAGAACGCCAAGAGCAAAATGAACCCCACAACCACCTGACCTAGTGACCACTAAGCTGACTTTCTATACGAAAGGCCTCACGTTGCAGAACATTCGTGATTTACAGAAAGCAACATTGGTCTAGATGAGAAGACTCTCATTTCTAAGATAGTGAATTCTTATATTCCATTTGGGTGGGAAGAATGGTGAGGATTAAATGCTTAATATTTATCCTGCAGTGATCTATGTCCTGTTCGGAACACAGCAGAGGAGGCATAACTTCTCTTTCAATCAGGTTAATGAGGAATTGATTTTTGAAGCTTTTTAAAAACACAAAGTGCGATGCCAATGTTAAACACCAATCATACTGGGACTGGTGCTCACCTAGCTGACTGCCTGATACGGAAGGAAAATGTGGGCAATCGATAGCAGATCTATAGCTCTTTCCCAGGGTGGTATTAGAGTGCTTTCACCCTCAATAGCATGTGTGAAGACTTACCATCTCTTTGCTCAGAACTGTGTTAAAGCTCAGCTTCTTTCTGTAAGTAAGTGGATGCCCATGACCATCAGGAAGACGGAGCACAAACAAAATCTAGATGGGATATGTAGACTAAGGAATAAGCAAAAGGCTCTGTGGGAGCCTTTTGGAAAAGGCGTATCATGGTTTCTCAGGACAACTGAGCCACCTGGTGTTAGAAAGTTAACAGCCAAAACTCCTTTCTCTCTGCCTCCCTCTGAGGGCAAACGAGGTCTTTACAAAATGACCCTCTGTACGGTGTTAGCCCACATCCTCCACAATGAAGATGGATTCAGCACAAAGCTTTTTTACTTCAAACATCCCAACCTGGTCTAGGAAGCATTCAGGAGCACACCCTGTGTCGTCTTGGTCTGATTTAGATTGTGCAGACAAGTTTAAATTTATTTGTTCTTGCCCAGCTGATTTAAGCTAATTTAAGTGTTAGCACTGAAATTCCAACCTGGGGTTTCAAACTTCAGGACCTGCTTCCTTTAATCACCCTACTATCTGCCTTTCAAGACCATAGCTACCCTCTACATGCCATGTTTAGAAATGGGCAGATGATATATGGCACCTCATAACATAGGCGATAAGGAGAGTAATTCGGCAACTCTGTAGCCTACTGAGAGCTGACCTCATATACCCTACCAAGATGTTTTCTAAGTTGGAAAGAAACAAGGCCCACTGCCTGCCCCATGACCAAAAGTGAATCTGAGAAAGCATCACGATGGGATGTCCTATTGGTATAATAATGCAGCAAGAATTCATTAAAATATATAAATAGAGATGTCTGTCTGCATCCATTTAAAAAGATTGAATTATAAAACATTTTTAAAGAAGCAGAATTTATTCACTTTTAGGGAAAAAAAAACTCGACTAAGGTAATGATATATTGCCAAGTAACAATCTGGAATAGCTAAAAAAAAAAAAAAAAAATTCTACTTATCATTCCTTTTACTTTTGCAAAATAAAAGTGCCTTTACAGTGCCTGCAAGCAGTTTACTCTCTAAAGCAAATGAAAAAGCCCTCTGAAATCCAACTTCTGCCTGGGTTATGACAAATTCCAAATTAGTCATATCTATACCACATATTAATGCATACATATATTATCTCGTATTTACTTTTCTCATATTTAACTCTTTTCCAAGGAATGAAACTAATTTTAGTCTATTGTCTCATTTGCTTTTATATAATAAAGTAGAAAAAACTGTGATTCATGAGTGAAGTGGCATCTCCCAAGTGACACATGCAACTGAAATTAGAAGCCAAACCCTGCTCTGTCAGGCCTCCTGGGTCAGCCTGTGTTCTTTTTCCATTTCTACCTACTGTGGCAAATCATGCTCTTCCTTCACCCTTGATGAGCGGAATCCACAACTCCTTAGTCTAATTTTTCATATCTTCGTTAATAGTTATTAACTTTATTAATAATTTCACAATAATAATTCATGATTTTAACAATAAGACAAGTTACTCAGGGAGGAACTCTATACCCAGCCAGAAAGGGAGAAATGAAAGTAGACCAAGATCAGGATAGCCAGGCACCAGGTATTGATATATGACCTTGGGCAAATCATGTAAACTATTTGGGCCTGTCTTCTAACAAGAAAAATGAGATCCTTGAATTAATTACTAAGGTTTCTTTAAGTCCAGTGAGTCTAAGAGATTTTCTATCAGGATAAAACTGAAAGTTAAGAGATAACAAATTGTGACAAATGTCACAGATGTCAAGTCAAAGAAAATCAATCAGTTTATCCCCAGGATTTGAAAAACTTGAACTGTTTACTCACTTTTGATAATGCCTACTGTGATTAACTTGTACTCAGTTTCTACCATGATTATTACCTTCCTGTTGCAGGAAATAGCATTTTTTTGCTTTTAAAATAACTAAGCTATTACAATGACCTCGTATAGGGTCAGGGAAGACAATGCAACCTACCCAAAACCATACACCAAAGAAGTAAAAAAAGAGATGGAGGAAAGAAAAACTTGTAAGACAGAAACTGAAACACACACAAAACTTCCTGCATATAAACCACATGGAATGTAGTATCAATTCCAGAAGCAAAAGTGAAATTACAAGGCAAAGGTCAATTTGCTTGCTATAGGGGACTTCTGTTGCTGCCCCAGCACACAGTCCCACTTTGCCTCTCCTAATATCATCCTGAATTTTTGAGTGAAGCAATCTGGCTGAGATTGGCTCCACCCCCAGCAGCAGCAGTTGAGTCCGACTGGTCTAAGCCATTCCACGATCCCATCTCCCCTGCCCAAAGCAGTTGGCTGAGGAAAAGCATGTGGCCAAAATCAAGCCACTCAGGGCCAATAAGACTCAATTTTTGGTTGAACCATTAGGAAAGTGATGTTTCTCTTTCTCCCAGATACGGATGTGGAAACTGCCAGGGACGATGTTCACAATCATCTTCTCAAACCAGAGGAAAGCCCACTTGATAGTGGGCCCTATGAGGAATAAAAGCCAACAAATGGGGAGAGAAGCCAGGTTCTGGTCACTTCGTTTGAGCTGTAATCAAAGCCTTGTCCAAACCACTTAGTTCCTAAGCAAACAGATTCCTCCTTCCTGCTATATCCAATTTGGATTGAATTTTCCATTATTTGCAACCAAAAACTTTTTTTTTTTGAAACAGAATCTCACTCTGTTCCCCCAGGCTAGACTGCCATGGTGTCACAGCTCACAGCAACCTCAAACTCCTGGGCTCAGGAGATCCTCTTGCCTCAGCTTCTTGAGTAGTTGGGACTATAGGCACCTGCCACCAGGCCCAGCCAATTGTTTTATTTTTAGTAGAGATGGGGTCTCGCTCTTGCTCAGGTTGGTCTTGAACCCCGAACTCAGGCAATCCACTTCCCTTGGCCTCCCGTAGTGCTAGGATTACAGGCGTGAGCCACTGAGCCCAGTGGCTTAACTGAAACACTTTACTAACTGTTGGGATGGAGAATATTAACAGCCAAGTAACAATTCATACCAGATTCAGTCATGACTCAGGAGACAAAATTACCAAGAGCAAACGAGCTAGCAGGAAAGAACCAGCAGAACAAGCCTGGGGTCAAGGCTATGGCAGAATTCCACTAGAAGCACCTGGCTCACACCCGCATCTAAAGAGTGGGCACACACTTTCTGCTGGTGGAATAGCATGCTAATGTGAGAGGAGGGCAGCTGAGGGACTCGCAATCTGCCCAAACGTGGGGCAGTTCCACTGAGTCACGTTGAGACTATGTCCGGCCAAGAGAAGCTGCGAGAAGCGGGAGAGGGAGGTAGGGTTTGGGAGGTGAAAATCTTAGCTCGTTGCCCGCAAAGGTCTGCAAAAGTCCAATAGGACCAACCAGCAATACCCACGGTGTCCAACACAATGGGCAAGAGCTTCTCAGCAGCAGCAATACGGGCAGTCAGACAAATGCTTGGTGTGGTTCTGGGTGAGTAATCCTGGGGACAGGACCAAGGCAAACTGAGAAGTACAGGGGAGGAGACCCCTCCTCTGGCATCTCAAGTGAGGTTTCTCTTCCACTCCCATCCTTGACACTTCAATAACTTTGTAACTAAATATTACACATTAGTCCCTCTGTATTGCTGGGGCATTGGTTACAGGAAACGCTCCCCCCCTCCATGGATACCCAAATCCTCAGATGTCCAAGTCCCTTATTTAAAATGGCCTAGCAATTGCATGTAACCTATGCATATCCTCTCATATACTTTTTTTTCCTCCAAATTCCTGGTTTAATAAGGACTTATTTTGAGGAGAAAAGGTCCCAAACATCAGGCTGTTTACAAAAATAACCCACAGTATCAACTTTAGAAAACAAATCTTAAGACTACTACACTAATTATTTTTCTAGAGGATGCATTTGACATGCCAACTCTCATTCACAAAAATACATTGTTACATTTGTAACATCGCCCCACCTTAGTGCGCTCACATGGAGTGTAATACACACTTCTAACTCAAAGCTGCTCTTAGGTGCTACTTTAACTAAATGAGATTGTCTTTGCAGTTAGGGAAGCAACTACTGAACTCGTGTATGAATGCAAAGAACTGTTCTCCCTGCATGACAAGAGATTATTTTGGAGACAGCTGATAAAAACCACACCTTCCTTGTATTGTTAAGTCCTAAAGAGGTATCAAAATGAAGAGCAAAACATTACAGGGTAAGACTTAACAAAACTACTAGAAGCATCAGAGGAAGTGAACATGGGGCTAGGCGCAGGGCGATATGAAGTAATGGCCATGGGAAGGACAGGGATGGGACCACAGTGAGCGTGTGGTGAAGACCCTGGGGGAGAGGATCTGGGGAGAATTGTGATCTACACAAGCGCCTCGGTACAGAAATAATGGGATAAGATTTCTAAACCCCACCACGTGCTTAAGGGTCATCCTCGCCATTGGCGCTGTCTCTGTCATCCTCTCCTTCCTCAGGCTCTTTGTCATCATCCTTGATCAGCTCCAGCTGGTCTTCTCCCCGATCCTCATTATCATCATCACCCAGTGGGTGCCCTTCTCAGCAGAGTCCTCAGCACCCCTCAGACGCCATCTTTCCATCAGTCTCATCTTCCTTCAGGGAGCTGCTGCTCTGCCCTTCTGACTTAATCATTCTTCAGCTCTACTGCGGCCTGTTTGCTCCGCTCCTTTTCCATTTTTTCCAATAAAGAATCCACTTTTTGTTTTAGGTGGGTCCACTCCTTCTTCATGGCCTGAAGGTCATCCCCTGTCAACTTTCCAGACTTGGAGGAACTTCGCTGCCCACTCTTAGAATTGCAGCCGCTTTTTCCCCTTGGTGAGGCGCTTCCTGATCCACGCTGGCGTTTTGAGGGCACCACAGCCCGAGCAATAGGAGGGGGAGGAGGAGCAGGGCTGGGGGACTGTCCATCCTGTCAGAATAATCCCGGGGAAAGTCAGAGTCCAAGTCAAAAGAGGAGCGGAGAAGAGGGGACGGAGAGGGTGTTTTGGTGCTGCCCGTCCGTCTCCGCTGCCGACCGTCTCACACCTGCGTCCCCTCGATTCCCTTTCGGCTCTGCAGCCAGATTCCCATCTAAAACTTGGCCGGCAGTCACTCTGCCACCCTCTCCTGCTGCAGCAGCCCGGGCATTCCTCTCAGTAACATACTGAACAAAGGCAAAGCCCTTGTGAACAGAGCAACCCACAATTTTGCCATATTTCAAGAAAATTGCTTCCACATCAGACTTCTTCACCACAAGAGAGAGTGTTGAGATTCCCAATGAATCCACAGGAGTTCATGGAGCGAGGCTCTGTCTTGTTGGTAACATTGTGTTTGATGATAAAGTTCTTCACAAAGTGAAAAAATGTAACTGCAGATCAAAAAAATCTCACAGGAGGGGGGAGGGAGAAGGGATTTGATTCTGAGGCTCCTACTCCCGGATTCTGCGTGGAGAAGCCGAGTACTGCTCCAGGTCGACGACGGCCGCAACCGCTCTGTCGGTCTCTTCACAAAATCTCCTATCATATACTTTAAATCCCCCCTGGGGGACTTATAATACTTAATATTACAAGATGCCTACACGTCACTTCATTCACGTGAATTCAACATAGGCAGGAAGCAAGGTCAAGTTTTACTTCGTGGAATTTTTTTCCTGAATATTTGTGACCAGTGGTTGGCTGAATCCTGGTGTACAACCCGTAGACATGGAGGGATAATTGTACTTTATAAAGAACCAGGCATAGTTCTGGAATACCCTTGAATGTCAGTTCCACCAGGGAAGTGGCTTGTGTTTGTCCACTGCTCTATCCCCAGCATCAGGCACCACCGGTCAATAAGTACTTGCTGAATGAATAAGTGTATCTGACAGGCTATTAGGTCCCAAGAAACAAAAAGGGGCTCTGGGGCTCTAAGGAGGACTTGAAGCATTTCACAGAAAAAGACTAGGTCTTGCCATAGGTGCAAGGGGACAGGGAGAAGGCTGATGGGAATGCAGGTATGGCCACTTAATCTTTGTCAATAAATAAAACATCAAATAAAAGCATTTACCAAGGAGCGTATTGATGGGGTAGTCAGAGCTGGTTTTCAGCCGATACACATTAGCTCAGCTGTGTTAGTTACTTACAGCTGAATAATCAGTGTCATCGTTACACCAGGAGTTGAATATTTAGAATATCACCCTGGAAAGTGAGAAGTATATTTTACAAAGTACACTCTGGCCTAGACAGCATGACTCTTGGGTGCAAGCAGGGCTAAGCATCCAGGTGAAAGCCATCAGATTCACGAGGTGACTCCAGACAGCCACTCGGCAAAGGCTGATAAGGCAAGACTTGGGTTCCATGACTCCCACAAGGATAATTCTTTCAGGATCCATAACCTTTGGGGGGCCTGGAATAAATTAAATAAAGACAAAGAGTAGTCTGAGTCCCAAAATCTTAGAAAATTAAAATAATACATTTATTAAAATAAAATAATAAATTTATGTATTGGGTGATCCAAATGCTCACACCTTGTTCCAAGATGGGCCATCTGAATAAGATATACATGAGAAAAAGAAATACCACTTCCTCCACTTTGCCAGGAAGATCTTCATCCTTTAGTCCCTTTCCACTTTGAATCTCCAGATTCAAGCTCCTTATTCATTCATTCATTCATTCATTCAAATAATGTGCTTTGAGCTTGTCCTCCTGTACTAGGCCCTGGAGTTACAGTAATGAACCAATGATAAAAGATCCTTTCATTTAGAGAGTGTACCTTCTAGTGAGAAGGAAAAGATAATAAACAAGCAAATAAATAAATAAGATGAGGTCCTTTAGACAGCACTAAGTACCATAAAGAAAATAAAGTGAGGTGATAATTACAGTAGAGAGTAAGTATGGAAGAGGAAGAAGCTTTGGATGGAGCCGCAGGGAGGTACACTTTGAGCTCAGACCTAGATAAGGTAAGGCAGCAGATATCTAAAGAAGGAGTGTTCAGGAATTAAAGAAAAGCGAAGGAACAGGCCCTAAAGGTAGGGTTTTCTTGGTGTTTTCAAGAAACTGAAAGGAGTCTAGAGTTTCTGGAGCACAGTGCACGAGGGCAACCCTGATAGGAAACGACGCAGCAGAGGAGGACAGATGCTGGATTGAGTAGGGATGGGAGCCGTGGCTGGGAGTCAGGACACTCACCAAAGTCTAATGGACAGCCAGAGGACTTTCAGTGAATGAGTGACACCATCTCACTTAAGGTTTAAGAGATGATACCTATGTGGCTAATGTGGCCTATAGGAGGCAAGCGTGGGATCAGGGAGAACAGAGAGGATACTGCTGCTGGGCTCCAGGCAAAGAGACAGCCTAGGTAGTAAGCATGGAAAGAAGAGGAAAATTCTCCTTGGGAGCTCTTAGCTCCTGGGAATAGTCAGTTTTATTCTCTTCCCCGTGTCCATTTCAGAGGTAATAACAACAGCTCCGGGCCCTACCGGTATGCTGGGCACTGTACTAAGTAGGTTCTTTTCCCATTTCATCTTCTCAACAGATCCATCAGGACAGTTGTTATGGACTGAATTGTGATTCCCCCAAATCCCTGTATTGAAGCCCTAATCCCAGTGTGATTATATTTGGAGATAGGACCTATAAGGAGGTGTCTAGGTTAAATGAGATCATAAGGAGAAGGCCCTCGTCCAGTAGGACTGGCGTCCTCATAGGAAGAAGCAGAGGCATCAGAGAGCTCTCTCTTTCTTCCCCACCATGTGAGGAAACAGAGGAAAGACCTGCCAGCCAAGGAGAAAGGCCTTAGGAGAAACCAAATTTGGCAACACCTTGATCTTGGCCATGCAGCCTCCAGAACGATGAGAAAATTCATTTCCGTGGTTGAAGCTACCCAATGTGTGGTGTTGTGTTCTGGCAGCCTTAGTACACTCATGCAAAGGCACCAGCACCAAGCAGTGTGTTGGACAGAGTCCTCAGCGCTAGACTCCCTGGGTTCGAATCCTGGTCGCGTGCTTATTAACTTACCTACTTATTTGGCTTTGTTTTGTTTTGTGGGGTTGTTTTCTTTTAGCTTCATTAATGTATAACTGACAAATAAAAATTGTATTTATTTAAGTTGTGTACATGTATCTCAAAACATCAAGTTGTGAAATGATCACCACAACCAAGCTCATTACATCTCCAACACCTCCCAGTACTTTTACGTGTGCACATGGTAGGACACTTAAGATCTGTCACCTTAGTAAATACCAAGTACACCATACAGTATTGTCAACTGTCCTCACCATGTTGGACATTAGATCTCTAGAACTTACTTCTCCTGGCACTTTGCATATCTGAAACTTTCTACCCTTTGACCAACATCCTCCCATTTCCCCTTCCTTGGCTTCTTAACCATTGGCACTCTATTGTTCGCCAGATGAACAGCAAATGAAGCTGCTAAATATAAATTTATAACAAAATTACATTAACCCTACCTATCACGTAGTGGAAGATGACTACAAAATATCCTCAGCCTAAAAAGAAGGCAATCTGATAGTGAGTGGCTTTGTTCAATACATAGGCAATGCAGGGCGGGGGAGAACCTTATTTAATGCTGGAGCTCAGCAAAAAGAAAGATATTCCCCCTGAAAGTTCTGACTCCAGACACTTGGTACTTAAATAAAAAATTCTGTTAAGACTTCCCTCACTTCAGCCCCATTCTGATTGAAGCCACCCTCTGTCGATTCCATCAGGGAATCCGAATCACAGAATGTCGACCCAGGGAGAGAAGATGGAATTTCCACTTCCCCCAGACCCCTATGTTTACAATGGGGAGATGGAGGCCCAGAATGATCAAGCGACTGCAGAAATTCATACAGTTAGTGGGGGACACTGTTACGGAATGTGGCCACTGTAACTTTAATGGATCTAATTTTCTTTCTATCTCTCCCAAAGTCTATATATTTCATCAGGACAGCACATCCCATCCCAGACATACCAGAAGCTCAGCCTGATCCAAGGAAGGCTCCCTGGGGCTGCCGTTATTTCAATCCTCTTTTTAAGAACACACAGCCCACGCGACGGCCAGATGTGTGGGAATGATTCCTCCAGAGCCAGTCAGACACTGGAAGGGATGGGGCATCATGTTCCCAGCAGATTTTTTTAAAATAAACACTCATTTCCTTCCTCCTTTTGCAATAGGACCGTTTAGTGACACAAATTCCTTTCCGTTCACATTCAGCTGCCTGTACCTCATCACTTTCTACAGATGCTTCCAGCTCAGATCACTCCAGCTTTGTCACTGATGCTCTCCTGCCATTGAGCTGAAGATGGCAGGAGGAGGGAGGTGGTGTGTTCCCCTTGAATGCCTGAGAAACTCCCTCACCCCCACATCCACTCAGCCACCGAATCCTGCCATTTCTTCCTTCCCAGTGTCTCCTCATCTGCTTCTCTCTCCTCCCACCGCCACCACTCTGAGGTTCGGGACTCAATCACTTCCTGCCTGGGCTGCTGCCGCCACGCTGCCCCTGCTTTTCCCACCTAAGGGTTCTCCCTCTGCATCCACCCAGGATCCCACCACCCTGTAAGCGGTCTCCCCTCCGGCTTTATCATTCCTGCAATCTTCTCACCGGCTGTCAGATGCATTATCCGTGTTGCCACTGGCCCCACATATCTCTGCTGTCTTTGCTCTCTCCTGCTCACAAGCCTCCAGTGGCTCCTTACTGCCCGACAGATGAAGTGCCTGCCACCTCCTTAGCTCAGAATTCAAACCCTGTGTGCTGGGCTGGGTCTGCCTTCCTGCTCGCCCCCAACACTCCCTGTTCTGTGACAGTGGAGTGATCCAACACATCCCAAAGACATCCGGCATCACTTCCCCTTTCTGAAATTTGACTCACGCGACTTCGCTTATCTTTCATGACTTCCTACCTTCCATCAAAGCCTTATTGATTTGCTGAAGAACAACTCTTCATTCACTCATCCGATTCGTCATTCAGCAAGGAATTACTGAGAAGAAGACGGCCTCTCCCAAAGCTCCAGGGAGGCAACAGGTGAACTAGGCTGATGTGATCGCCCCTTAATGGTATTTGCAGTCTAGAGACTGAGAGAGACAAATAAATGCATAAATAATATAACTAAATATACCCATATGTGTGATAAGGGCCAGAATGGTTAATCAAGATAAGAATGTGGGGGGGTTATCAAGCCACCCCCTTTGGAGTGGGAGGTCAGGAAGCCATCTCTGGAGCAATGACCTTGGAGCAGAGAGCTAAAGAGTGAGTCCGCCTTTACCACTCGGGTCAGGGAGCCATGAGGGCTGCAGGGCTGGGGAGGGAAGCAAAAGTAGGTCAGCCATCCAGCAAAACTAGAGGATAGAAAGACAAAGCAGAATCCAGTCCCCAAGAGAGGACGCACACTGGGAGACCGTGTTTATCTGTCCCTTCTGCGAGCACAAGAGGACTTGTGCCAATGGACTGTCCCATTGCAGAGCTAGTTGAGTCAATGTATGATGCAGCCATCGGGTAAATGCCTGAAGCCACTCGGACCTGCTAGGAGCTCAACCCAAGACATTTCCAAAGCTCCTGGCATGTTTCCCAGGCCGTCCCTCTGCTTCGCATGTTGTATATATCCACAGGCACATGTACGCACAAGCACATCCAGGAGTGTGCGTGCATTTGTACATGAGGTAAAAGCATGCGCTAGCAGGCAGCAGGATCCAGCATGTCACGCCCTCCTCACTCCCTGCCCCTGACTCCTAACCACAGGCCATTCCTGGACTTACAGCCGCCATGAAACTCGGGCCAAATGTCACCTAAATTCCACCAATACTTGAGACATCTCTGATTCCTTAGGGAGAGCCCCGCTGGCCTCTGCCTCCCCACAGTTCCCAAGATTGTGCCAGTTTTAATAGGACCCCGTGCCCCCTTCTCCACTGCTACCCAAATTCTGTGTCCAGGAATGGAAATCACAGCCACGAGAGTCCCCAGAACAGGCCTGGCAAGGGCTGGAGGATTCACGTCCCCAAAAAACTTGAGCCTCCTACAGGTGCTTCAGAAGGGGCTGGGAGTGAGTGGGTAGAGGAGGGACAGAGGACATTTCAGATCACCAGGCCTTTAGGAACATATATCAGTTGGGTAAACCAGGAGAAAGAGGTCTCTAGGCAAAGGAAACAGACTTGGGAAGGCCCTCAGCAGGAAAGACCTTGGCCTGTTTAAAGAACTGTGTTCTTCAAAGTTTGGCTGGAGCATAAAGCATGAGGGGATGAAGCCCCAGGGCGTCTGGGGAAGCGGTTAGGGCTGGGTTCCCGCAGGCTGGTGTTCTAAGAGGGCTGGAAAGCCGCTGACAGATTTTGTCAACTGTAGTTTCTTCTTCCTCCTAGGACCCTCCAGGCCACTATCCCAAACCCTGGTCACTTGGCCTCTTGCCGTGAGTTGCATAGTGACAGCTTCTCCCTCAGTGTCAATCGGTCCCCTACTCCACCTTAGATGTGCCAGAGAAGAACGTGGCACCTACAGACCCCGTGAGCTGCAGGTTGAAACCTTCTTGTATCTAGCGTATCTAGCCACTGGTTTGCCTGGCCTCCTGCCTGGCCCCTCATTTCCACCAGAGTTACCCACGGGGACTGAAGCCCAGCCCTACCCACCAGCCTGGAGGCCTGAGACCCAAGACCACCCTGCTGCCCTGAGCCCACCAGTGCTACGACCCCCATCTTCCAAGGTCAAATTTCCAGGAGTTTTTTGCTGGCCTTCCTCAGACCTTGAGCCCCTGTTCTCAAGGTCCATGAACCATCCATTTTGGAATCACCAGAGGTACATTATTACCCGCAGATTTTCAGGCCCTGCCCTCGACCCTCTTAAGGAGGCTCCTAGACACCTATGATTTTAACAAGGTTCCTAGGTAATGTTTCTGGACACCCAGGTTTAAGAGCCCATTTTCTAAGCCCTGGAAGCTTGACAATGTAAGTGCTGGTTGTACTACCTTCCACAGCAGGTGTTGGCTCACTCTCTTCTTATTGCCAAAAATGCCTGGGATACTGGGAAATCCAGACCATGCTACTCACACACACCCTCAAACAAAGGGGTTTGAACATGGCTGATACTGTATAATTGTGCTCCAAATCATTGTAAATGGCCCACCTCCAGCCTAGGAGCCTGCCAGGGCCCACCCCACCATGCCTGCTTCTGTGTGCCATGCTGTAGGGGGGAATTCCGCAGAGAAGCCCAGCATGGCTAGCACATTAACTCAGGCAGCAGACTGGATCCCCACACTAGCCCCGTATCTTCTCTGCCAACACAAACAGCACCTTGGAACTCACTTGGTCCCTTGGTAGCTGTTCCCACTTCTGTTACTGAGCCAACCACAGCAACACATGTACACCTGATGGAGAGTGGGACAGAGGGTTTCCCCACACAAGTACACACAGCACGTTTTAGAGTCATTGTTATTGCTTCTGCCTGGGTGAAATTGGCTTGATTTTGCCCAAATATGTTTCCTTTGGGGCAAATAAGAGCAAAATGGGTTGCTTAATTGATTACTAGGAGCGACATGATGACCTCATTCCTGCATATAGCACAGGGGCCACTGCAGAAGTTTCTTTTTATGGAAAAGGAGAAGGTGACACAGTAGAAAGGGGGTGGCTTTGGTGTCACACAGATCTAGGTTTAATCCCAACTATAGTGCTCACTAGCACAGTGACTTCTAATAAGATCTCTGGGTCTCAGCTGCTTAGCCCCAGAGCCTCAGTTGCTTCCTCTATAAAATGGATGTCAAAGTCATTGTCCTCCTCCCCTCCCTGGGGACTGGTATAAGGATGGAAGGAGGCAGCCAGTTCTGGGGGGAAGTGCTGCCTCTGCCCCTACCCGAAGTGACATCAGTGTCCATCATAGCCCCTGCCCCCAAGGTCCCTGGGGCTCCTCATCCTCAGAGACAGATGTGCAGTGAATAGTGAAGAAGATCAGAAGTCACCCAAAACAAGTAAGGGACAACAAGCCAGGCCTTCCTTTCCATAGCTTAGGTCTCCTGCCTGTGTCAGGACATTTTTTCACCTTAAATTGTTCAGAAGTCAGAGTCATGGCCAGGTGTGGTGGCTCATGCCTATAATCCTAGCACTCTGGGAGGCCGAAGCAGGTGGATTGCTTGAGCTCACAAGTTCAAGACCAGCATGACCAAAAAAGCGAGACCCCCCCATCTCTACTAAAAATAGGAAAACTAAGGCAAGTGGATCACTTGAGCCCAAGAGTTGGAGGTTGCTGTGAGCTATGACAGCACGGCACTGTACCCAGGGCAACAGCTTGAGACTCTGTCTCAAAAAGAAAAGTAAGAGTCATTTTATCCTATGTGTAAGAATAACTTAAAGAAAGAATAACCTTGCTCTTCATGCAAGCTCCATGAGACCAGGGAACATGCCTGCCATTTTCCTTTGTGACCCAGCACAGCATCAGGCCTGCAGTAGATGCCAGGAGAACCCTAGCCCCAAGGCATCAAATTTCCGTAGAGGGAAAGAACACTTCCCACCTCTTGCTCTCTGCCCTCTGTCCCTGCTCCTTCCTTCCAGAGGAGTCACTTAGCCCTCACCTCTAGATTTTAATCTGCTTATCCATGTAGTAAATTCACCAGGTTCTGACCCAGTAATACTAATTATCATCCTCACTATCATCACCATCCGTGGAGCTCTTATAACATGCTAGGCAGTGTTTTTAGTATTTTACAGATATTAGTTCATTTAATTCTCACAATAATACCCTATGTGATACATTATTATTATCTCCATTTTACAGATGAGAAAACAGAGGTTCAGAAAGATTAAATAACCTCTCCTGGCTGGGCCCATAGTTCATTCCTATAATCCTCCAACTCTGGGAGGCCGAGGAAGGAGGATCACCTGAGCTCAGGAGTTCAATCAAGATCAACCTGAGCAAGAGGGAGACCCCCCCAACTCTAATAAAAAATAAAAATAAATAAAAATTAAACAAATAAAAAAAGAAAATAGCCTGTTCAAGTTGACACAGCTATCAAATCCAGGCAGTCTGGTTCCAGTATCCTTGCCCAGATGCACAGCACTCACTGCCTCTTGTTATACCACAAGAAGGGGGGTCAGTTTGGGGTAACTTGGATTCAGGGAGTCATTTTAGAGAAATATACATTAAGCCAAGTTCTCATGCTCAGCCATGACCTCTCAGAACTTTCAGATAATGATTTTCCACAGTAGTCTGAGGCCAGGAGAGACAAAAGGCACAGGGTGAAATGTCACAGGAGTGTATACCCGGGGTGACCTGTTAGGCCCACCTGGGAGGAGAGCCCAGCTGCCTGCTAGACACACCTAACCATCACCCTGCATCATTCATTCAACACCAGAGGCAGCCAGGCACAGAAAGAAAACATGGACAGCTATGAAAAGTGCATGTGATATGACTTGGGAAGGAAAATAATGATATTTACATACCACCAGACACTCTTCTAGGATCTTTTTTTAAAAATATTATCTCATTTAATCCACACCACAACCATGTAGGGAGAAACTTCTGTTATCCAACCTGACAGATGGAGAAGCTGAGACAGAGAGAAGCTAAGTAACATGGCCAAAGTCACACAGCATCTGAATGATGAGGCTGAGATGGGAATCCACGCAGTCTGCCTTCAAAGGCCAAGCCCTTAGCCACTCATTCCACTGGAAGGGAAAAAGAAGAAAGCAAACAAGCAAAGGTTTTGGAGGCAAGTCTAAGTGCGAAGTCCTAGCT
Source organism: Arctocebus calabarensis (assembly GCA_963573935.1). Classification (NCBI taxonomy): domain Eukaryota; kingdom Metazoa; phylum Chordata; class Mammalia; order Primates; family Lorisidae; genus Arctocebus; species Arctocebus calabarensis. The sequence goes on along the minus strand of CAUYON010053546.1, from coordinate 6,818 downwards.
CTGCTTCTCAGTAATGCAACACAGGTTGCATCAAATTTCTGAGCTTCAATTGGCTCTTATGTAAAAGACAAACCCTCTGGCAGAATTGTGGCATGAATTAGGCAATGTAACATAGGCCACACCCCTGAGCATGTGGTTGGCCAATCACTGTTGTCCCCTACTCCCACGCCTCAGGGCCACTCCCTGTGTGGGGCTCGGAATGCAAAATTGAGCAAAAGCTCATCCCTGCCCTCAGAAGTCTCCCTGCCTTGCAAAGCTGAGAGAAAACAGGGTTACAGCATAAAGTTCATGCCTCTGTGAGAGGAGAGCGTGATTTCTTCTGACTGGGGGGGTCAGCCATGAGATCTGGATCTTGCAGGCTTAAAGGGAGTTTGTCAGGGGAGGGGAGAAAGAAAATATTTCCATCTAACTTGAAAGACTTTTACTGCCACCTTTGTCAAAGGTTGGCCCCAGCACTTAGATTCTGCCTTCCATTCCAGCAATTCTGAGGCGAGGTTATCTGTGTCACTAACTTTTTGTTGAAGGACATCATAGGCCAATATAGCAAGAGAGTTGACCCCATCAGGGGCCTGCCTGTGTGCTGCATTTTAAACCCTTACTGTTTTCTCATAGCACAAGGAATCCAAGAGGCTGTTTTATATTCCAAATACCTAAAGATTATCATCTATTATAAAGGTCTATTTGTTCTGGAACCGAGATGATGCTGGGCAAAGCTATAGAATTAATTGCCCTGAAGCTATAAATCTCCTTTTTATTTCTTGATGAATTCACAATGACAACTTATAAATTCCTCCACATCTGCCTACACCCACCCACACTCACACATGCATGTAGGGGGCTGTCTAGTCGGAAAGATAAGCCAAGAAAATTGGTTGTAATGGTGACACAACAACATAACGATGGCAACGTTGACAGAAGGTACAATTCGGGGAAGATTTGCTCCGTGCCAGGCTGTATACTAAGTGTTAAACAAACGTACGTGATCTCCCTCAGTCCTCAGAGCAACCCCACGAGGAAGGGTACAGTGCTGTCATCTCAGATGAGGTGACTGACTCAGGCTCAGAGCAAATCAGACACAGAGCTGGTAAGCAAACTGAAGATGCCAGCCCGAAGTCGTGGGAGAGCAGCTCCATGTTGGTGAGAGCTATCTCAAGGGAGCCTGCTATCCGTGAGAGCCATCCTTTGGGACCACAGGGGCCAAAGTGCTCCCAAATAGAAGCTTCTGGAGAATCAGGATGCACACTCCCCAGAGTGCTGGGCAGGGCTCACTACCACTGGTGCCTCTCCGGCCAGGAAGAGGGGAAACCAGGGACTTAGGGTCAGTGCTTTGAGAATCAAATAGGTAGGTGTCTGTTTCCATTGTCAGTCCAGGCGGCAGGTGGTGGGGGAGGGACTAGCACAGAGACGCTCAGATGATGAGTGGAGCGGTTGAGGAAGACTATGAAGAGGGGGAAAGGAGGAGCATTGCTGCACTTGAGACAAAGAGGAAAATAAGGCAAACTCGTGAGTTTTCAGAGAAATAGAAACTCAGGAAGCAGTTGCTAGGAGAATGTAATAAATCCCATTTGCTGGCTCAGTTGGTCCTCACCCTTGAGACAAACTGAGCAAACAGACACCAACACCTGCTTGACAACCTCTTACAGGAGCAGCCTCACTCAGGTAGGAGCTGGGAGCTTTGCACTCTACGCCTCTGACCCGAGCCTTATTACAAGATTCTATAAAGGCACAGCCTGAATCACTTATCAATTAATGTTATTTTTTCAACAAATATTATTTCAACTACCATGCTGGGCAGTGTGCTGGAAGCTAATGATACAAAAATGAACAAAATGCTTGCAGAACATGACTCCTGGTAGAGGAAACAGACAAATAGGTAAAATATAAAATATATTAGATGGTCATAAATACTATGGAGAGATATAGGAAAGTGGCTGGTAAGTGCTAGGTGGGGGTTGGGAACAGTGTTTGACTTTCAAGGAGAAGGTCAGAGCCCCATGTGAAAATGATAATGAGCAAAGACATGGAGATGTGAGGAGGAAGGTTCTAAAACAAAAGGAACCACAAGTGCAAAGGCCCTGTGGTATAAACAATGCCTGACACAGGCAAAGACCATCACCGCCAGGCTGGCTAGGGCAGAGTGAAGAAGTCAATAGGCCAGGGAGGTCAAGGTCAATGGGTGGGGAGGTCTGAGGCCATTGTAGGAAATTTGGCTTTTATTCCAAGTAAGATGAGAAAACACTGAAGGTTTTGGGATAGGCAAGTGACATGGAGACATGCATGCTTGCTCAGCATCATTCTGGGTGTTAGATTGAGAATAAATTTATGTGGCGTAAGAAAAGAAGCAGAGAGGCCAGTCAGGAGGTTATTGCAGGAATCCAGATGAAAAACCACAGAGCCTGGATTAGGGTGGTGGCAGAGGAAGTCAGGAGAGCTGTTGAATCAGGACTGGCTAAAGGGTAGGATGCAAAGTATAAGGGGAAGAGGAGTCAAGGTCGACACCAAGGTCATCCATACCCAGCTCTAAGCTCTCAGCTCAATTCCTACAGAGCTTTCAAAACTAAATCCCCTGGAAGTGTGAGTGATAATTTATTGTTCATTTTTATTTTCTTTCCTTATGGTAAGTGTGTGACTTGGGGCTGTTGTGTAATAACTGACATAGAGGAGAAAAGGATTCCCCCTTCACATTTAAATCCTTCCTATTATGTGCCATCCACATGGGACTGTCATTTAATCCTCCCCATACCTCCAGGAAGTGAACACCAGCAATCACCAATTAATAAACTAAGGCTCTGTGACATACAGTTTGTCCAGGGTCACACAGCTGGAAACGGGCCAGATTTAGTCCTGAAGCCCAGACCTCCTGATAACATCTCCTGAGCTTTCTGTCACTATTACCCTACAACTGCCTCAATGGTTTTGGTTTTGTCAAAGTTCATTCAACAAATAATTATTGAGCATTACTAGGGCAAATACCAGGTGTTGTGCTTTCTTGGAGGGCGTAGCAGGAAAGCCACAACCCTGGCATTTAAGGAGTCTCAGTCATGGTGTAGGAGGGGACAGACCCAGCCACCCTCTGTGGTTTGCATGGGATAGTGTGTGCCTCGGCGCTCTGGGGAAGGAAGGGCCAACGTGTCCTCTGTCCTCCATGCACCCTTCTTCTCCCCTGCCCTTTCACACAGGCTGGCAGGCCCTCCTCCCTGGAAAATTTCTAGAATTCAGCTCTAAAACCACTGGATTGGAACCGGCATGCTGACCTGGTGCAAATAATGTCACTGCAGCTCAGGACCCCAGCTGGGTGTGGCAGAATTGGCCGCAAGCAAAGAAACGATAAAGAAATCTCTAACATGTGCCAAGGGAGGGATTATCATATGGGCTCTTGCTTTTTATGAAATAGGAAAAGCGGATTTTTCTAGTTGACTGCATTTGATCGTTTTTCCTCCATTTGTTTTAAAGTTGAACATCTGATCTGGCAGGGACTTCTCACACTCAGCTGAAAAAAGATGTCTTTTGGGCTCCTCTCCCAGCTTCCCATCACAAGGGATGGGGGTGGAGGGCTTGGAGCATCACGCCCCCACCTCCCCCCAACACAGCACAGCCCTCAGCATAAATCTGCCTAAATCCCTTCTAATTTTGTCCATGCTTACCCACCCAGGGACCTCTTCCTTCTGGGTTTATTATATAGCTATATATTTTCTCCATGGTCTTACTGGTTTTTCTCTCTATCTCTGAATCCTCTCTCCCTAATGTATGTTACTATTGCCACCTGAGAGCCAAGACAGGGCAGCTGAGTAGAATCAGAAGGCCCAGAAACCTGCCCTAACCAAACCCAGACCTAACACAATTGCTGCCTCAGTCCTGAGATTCTCACCTTGGGACCTCGGAGTCAGGGAGCTAGAAGGTTCAGAAGCAGAAAGGCAGCAGTGTGGAGCAGGTAGGAGGTGTCAGTGTTTGGGGTGCACCTCTACCACCAGGGATCTACCACCTGAGATCTTGCTAACATGCAGGTCCAGGGTGTGGCCCAAGACTTTGCTTCTCTAACCGGCTCACAGGTGATACCTGTGCTTTAAATAGCAAGAATAAAGTTGAAGGCCCATGGGTTAGGAAATCTTGACTCTATCATTAATTCGCTGCAAGTGGACTAATGTTTCCAGAAAGTGATCTGCACAATGTAAATTCCTTGTGAGGTTCCTAGAGAAATGTTATGGTCAAGGTCAAGTAGGTTTAGGAAATACTACATACTTTATGTGTATGCCACATTTGCCAGCAAATGCTCTGTTTCAATATTATGAAAGATTGTTTAACCCTGCTGACCCCTGCAAAATGTACTATCAGGGTCAGAAGACTAACCTTGGAGACAATTTGTGTACCCAAAGCCCAAGCCTATTTGAAGGGTTGCTCTGAGGTTTTTGAGGTTACCTGTCAACAGGGAATCCATCAACTTCTGAACTCTCATTTAAGACTGTTCTGAGCACAGAGCTTGGGGTAATTTAGCCACTTGCCCTCCAAAGAAAAAAAACCCATACCTTAGCCCTCCCATAACCTCTGTTCCTCTGTATCCAGAATACCACCAGAAGTACCTGAACAATTCACAGGCCTGGAATCCCCACTCCCAACAGCTGCCTCCAACAAACATTTAAAGAGGATCCAGGAAGCATTTATAGACCCAGCAAGAAGAGGTGCTGTTTGCCAAGCTTCCTTACCTGCACACAGGTCACAGAGACCATGCCCCAGGCTTATCAGGAGAGAATGTTCTCTCCTGCTCCCAATGTGAGTTTTAAGTTTTAGGCACTGAAACGCCAGCCATATGCCATCTTTGTGGCTGTTATTCTGTTCAAGGACGGCAACTATTCTTTGGAACCTGTAGACACTTACGTATAAATCTGCCCTGTATCTCCTTTCTCGTCTTTTCCAGGGAAGCAGTAGAGGGGCTTCTACCCCTCTGCTCAGTCATGGTGTAGAACGGGACAGACCCAGAGGGGCTAGCAGGGCGTTATTCCTTCAGCCCAAGATCTGGAGGCAGACCCCACAGCAAGGTGCCAGTTCTAGAAAGAGGACAGCAGAGGACAGATTTCCAGGAACACAGCCCTGGCAGTATGGAAACTTGCAGGCTGTCTCCTGTGGGACCTAACCCTTGCTTTGCATAGAAGAGTTCAATGAAGATTGACCTAAACTCTATGGATTTAGGCAGTAAAACCAGGGAACCAGATGGGCCCAGTGAAGCTGGGAAAATCCTTTCTTCTTAAGAGGTCATTTCTATCTTCATCCTAACCTCAAAAACTTTCCACACCAACAAAGCGAGAGAGAGAGCAGGCAACCCCCAACTTTAATTCTCTACTTCTACACAATTCATACTGTCAAAGCCCTCACATCCTCTATGGGAGACAGTCACAGACACTGTAGAAACTCCTTTTCTTCTCAGAAAAACAAGAGCAGAAGTGCTGACAAAATAGATGGATTTCAGATATACTTTAATTATACAACCTCCTGTTAAAATGCTTCATCCCTTGAAGTAACACATCTCTGGGACACTGAGGGTGATGGATACCCGCTAGAAAAGATCCCACAGAATTATTTCTTTTTAAAAAAATAAATTTGTTTTACATGTTTAAACACAACGCACCAATAGCATTGATTGTCCTATGTAGTATTAAAACTTTTAGTCACTAATTGTAACCCAATGAAATTACAAATTAATAAATGCAATGAACTACATCACCTATTCATTTATGATTAAATAAGTGAATGGTTACAGGCATAACTCCTTTCACAGTGCTTCACTTACTGCATTTTGCAGATACTGTGTTTGTTTTTTGGTTTTGGGGGGAGGGTTGCAAATTGAAGGTTTGTGACAACCCCGTGTCAAGCAAATCTATTGGCATCATTTTTCAACAGATGCACTCATTTTGGGTGTCACATTTTGGTAATTCTCACAATATTTCAAAATTTTTTATTGTTATAACTGTGGTGGTGATCTGTGTTTGAATGATCTTTGATGTTATTACTGTAATTGTTTTGAAGCACCATAAAGCACACCTATATAGGACGGCAAACTTAATTGATAATCGCTGTATGTGTGTGACTGCCTTACCAATGCTCCGTGCCCTTGCCTCTCCTCCTCTCCTCAGACCTGCCTATTTGCTGAGACACAACAATATTGAAAATTAGCCCAGTTAATAACCGTGCCATGGCCTCTAAGTCCTCAGGTGAAAAGAAGAGTCATACATCTCTCACTTTAAATCAAAAGCTAGAAATGATTAAGATTAGTGAGGAAGGCGTGTTAAAAGCCAAGATAGCCAAAAGGTAGGCCTCTTGTGCCAAACAGCCAAAATTGTAAATGCAAAGAAAAAGTTCTTGAAGGAAATTAAAAATGCTACTCCAGTTATTGCTATTGCCATGGCAATCTTCCTCATAAAGTCTTTCCCCAGGCCAATATCTTCCAGTGTTTTTCCAATTTTTTCTTTGAGGATTTTTGTCATCTCATGCCTTAAATTTAAGTCCTTTATCCATCTTGAATCAATTTTTGTGAGTGGAGAGAGGTGCACATTGAGTTTCAATCTTTTACATATGGATATCCAATTCTCCCAGCACCATTTATTGAATAGGGAGTCTTTCCCCCAGTGAACACTCTTGTTTGTTTTATTGAAGATTAGATAGCTGTAAGTTGTTGATTTCCAGGTTTTCTATATGATTCCAAGTATCTATGTCTCTATTTTTGTGCCAGTACCATGCTGTCTTGACCACTATGGCCTTGTAATACAGCCTAAAATCTGGTATGGTGATACCCCCAGCTTTGTTTTTATTACTAAGAACTGCCTTAG
>CAUYON010053541.1:0-10802 GCA_963573935.1 Arctocebus calabarensis | reverse complement strand
AAGCTGTCACCCTGGGTAGAGTGCCGTGGCATCACAGCTCACAGCAACCTCCAATTCCTGGGCTCAAGCGAGTCTCTTGCCTCTGCCTCCCAAGTAGCTGGGACTACAGGCGCCCGCCACAACGCCCAGCCATTTTTTGGTTGCAACTGTCATTGTTGTTTAGCATCCCAGGCTGGATACGAACCTGCCAGTTCAGGTGTACATGGCTGGTGCCTTAGCCCATTGAACCGCAGTTGCTGAGCCAAATTTTTTTTTTTTTTTTTAAATAGCTATAATCTACTGGCTGGGATTTTATTGAGAATTTTTGCATCTATCTTCATTAGTGAAATTGGTCAGAATTTCTCCTTTTTAGTTGGGTCTTTTCCTGGTTTTGGTATCAGGGTGATGTTTGCTTTATAGAACATGTTGGGGAAGATGCTTTCCTTCTCAATTTTTTGGAATAATTTTTGCAGTATGGGTACAAGTTCTTCTTTGAAGGTTTGATAAAATTCTGGTGTGAAGCCATCTAGATGAGGACTTTTTTTGTTGGGAGTTTTTTTATTGTTTCTTTTATCTCAGTTCTTGGAATTGGCCTGTTCAAGAGATCTATTTCTTCTTAAGTCTAGGGACAGGGTGTGATTCTAGGTATTGATCCATTTCCTTCACATTGTCAAATTTCTAGGCATAGAGTTTCTTGTAGTACTCAGAGATGATCTCTTGTATCTCTCTGGAATATCTTGTTATTTCCCCTTTATCATTTCTGATTCAGATTATTAGAAATTTTACTTTTCTGTTTCTAGTTAATCTGGCCAAAGGTTTATCAATTTTATGTATTTTTTCAAAAAACAACTTTTTATTTTTTCTGAATGATTCTTTTGTTTTCAGTTTCATTCCTCTCTGATTTAATTTTGGTTATTTCTTTTCTTCTACTGGGTTTGGGATAGATTGTTCTTCTTTTTCTAATTCCATAGATGATTCATGAGTTTGTTGATGCTCTATCTTTCTGCTTTTTTTACATGTAGGCATCTAATGCAATAAATTTCTCTCTTATGACTGATTTTGCTGTATTCCACAGGTTTTGGTAACTTGTGTCTTCATTATTATTATGTTGGAGGAATTTAACTATTTTCTCTTTTGCCTTTTCCTGAACCCAATTATCATTCAGTATAAGGTTGTTTAATTTCCAAGTCTTTGTGTGGAGATGAACGTTGTTGTTGGAGTTGAGTTCCACCTTTATTGCCTTGTGGTCTGAGAAGATACAGGTATAATTTCTATTCTTTTAATTTTGCTAAGGTTTGATTTATATCCTAGGATGTGGTCAATTGTGGAGTACAAACCATGGGCTGATGAGAAAAATGTATATTCTTTAGCTTTGGGATGGTGTGTTCTGTAGATGTCTGATAATCCCATTTTTTCTAGAGTCACATTTAACTCCTTTGTATCTTTGTTTAGTTTCTGTGTAGGGGATCTGTTCAGTTCTGTCACAGGGGTGTTAAAGTCCCTGACTACTATGGTGTTTTGGGATATCATATTGCTCAGACCTATCAAGGTCTGTTTCATAAATCTGGGAGCATTTAAATTGGGTGCTTAAATATTTAAAATTGAGGTATCTTTTTGTTGTATTTTTCATTTGACCAGTATAGAGTGTCTATCTTTGTCCTTTTTAACTTTAGTTACTTTAAATCCACTTGTGTATCTGGAAATAAGATTGCAACTCCTCCTTTCTTCCAATTTCCATTTGCTTGAAATACTATTTTCCAACCCTGAGTCTTGATTTGTCCTTCAATGCTAGGTGTGTCTCCTGGAGAGAGCAAATGCATGGCTTGTACTTTTTAATCTAATTAGCCAGCCTGTGCCTCTTCAGTGGGGAATTCAGTCCATTGACATTTTGGGGGAGAATTAATACGTGTGGTGGAGTTCTAGTCATCTTATTTTATGAAAGTCTATTGTGTAGTTTTATCCTTTTTTCCTTTGTGGAAGCTATATTTTGACCTTTGACTTCTGGGTGTTTACTTTGCTGGTGGTCCATTATGATGGTCAGTGTTGAGAATAGGGCTAAGTTTTTCCTGCAAAGCGGGTTTTGTTGTGTCAAATTTCCTCAGTGCTTATAAATTCTCAAAAGATTTGAATTCTCTATCAGTTTTGAAGATTAGTTTATCAGGATATAGAATTCTGGGCTGGAAATTGTTTTGTTTAAGAATGTTAAAGGTGGATGACCATGCTCTCTGGCTTGGAAGGTTTCAGTTGAAAAGTCTGCTGTCATCCTAATGGCTCTGCCTCTGTAGGTCAATTGGCACTTACTTCTCCTGGCTGCTTGCAGAATGTTTTCTTCCATCTTAAGTTTGGACATATTCAGTACAATGTGTCTGTCTTAGAGAGGCTCTGTTTCAGTTGAGATCACCCAGGGTTTGATATCCATCTGAAATGAGTGTGTTGGGGTCTTTTAGTAAAATATGGGAAGTTTTCATTTATGATAGTCTCCAGTAGGGTTTTCATTCCTTTGGGACAATCTTCTTCCTCTTCAAAAATTCCTATTATTCATAGGTTTGAATGCTTCACAGAGTCTTGTAGTTCTTGAGGCACCTGTTCTGCTTTCTCTCTCTTCTTTTCTGCTTCTTTAAATACTTGGATTAACTCAAAAACTTTATCCTCTAGCTTTGAGGTTCTTCCTTCTCCATGGTCTAACTGCTTTTTGATACTTTCTGCTGCATCTTTACATTCTCTGATTGTCTCCTTCATTTTCTTAAGCTCCACCATATCCTTTCCATATTCTACATATCTCTTGTCTGACTTTTGGTTCTGTTTTTCCATTTTTTCTCATCCATTCCTTTTATTGTCTCTACCATCCCTGTTTTAAATTTCCTTTCTGTCAAGTCCATTAATTCTTTATAGGTGGCGTCTTCTGTCATAGCTACCTCATGGTCTCTTGCAGGAGTTCCTCTGTTTTGGATTTTCATGATGCTTGAATGTTTCTGTTGGTTCTTCCTCATGTGTTCTTTCTTCTTGTTCACCTCCTTGTCTTCCTTTTCCTTTTCACTGTCTCCTTTGCTTCAAATTACCTTGTCTCAGAGCTTAGGTCTTCAAGTGGCCTCAGCCTGAGCAAAGCCAAGCTTTTCCTGTGGCTACGTAGAGAAGTCCTTGCTCTTGATGACAATATGTTGCTGGGACACCAGGTGGTGCTGTGGTTTTTGTTTTTTTTTTAGGAGACAGAGCACAGCCAACAATCTCTATGGTCCTTATTCCAAACTTAGTTGCCTTTGGTAATCACCTGATTATTTTCTCAGCATTCAGACCCTGTGGGGTTGGTATCTTAAAGCTCACAAGAATCCTTCAGTAGCAGGTCTCACAGTGGCCCCTGTTCCCATGGGGTGCAGGAGTACCTCAGCCTCTCCCAAGAGTAGAGTTCTGATCCCAGCAGGTGGAATTAAGACAGCCATGTTTTAGACTCCTTCTAAGACCTTCTCACCACTTTCCCACAATGGCAGCCCCCTGGCTGCCAAGACCTCTGTATGGCTGCCTTGCCAGCCACCAAACCTACGGCAAATCCACTCCAACAGCATTCAAATATGAGTTGCTGTATACTGTTGGAGTCTGCTCACTCTTCCAAGCTTTCCATTTAACGTGCAGCTTCCCTCAACAGCTGAAAACTCTGGAAAGGCTTCTTCCCATCCCGGACCTCCATGGAGGCCAGCCAATCCCAGCAGGTTGCAATCATTTGCCTAATTCATCAGAGTTCCACTGGTTTGGATCATATGCTGTATCCAGCTCACCACCTCCTTGTTGTGCTCCCTGAGCACACTCTAGGTAAGGTCCCCACACCAGGTATGGCTGGGCTATCTCTTTTCCCCCAGTCATTCTAGGAGAGCTCAGCTGAACGATCCTTCTGGTTTGCCATCTTGCTCCGCCCCCACCCCTAGCAATGTGACTTGGAGCACATTGCTTACTTGCTCTGTACCTCAGTTTCCTCCTCTGTAAAATGGAGGTGTTGATGATCATCATAATGGTATCTATTTCACAGGAATGTGGTAAAGATGAAGTGTGTTATTATAATACAAACAGGAAACACTTGGATTGGTGCCTGGTACACAAAGCTGGTGAGCGTGGGCTGCTTCTGTGAATTGTGACATGTTCTGCCCCCAAATACCAAAGATGACTTAGGGAGACAGTAAACCTAAATTGCATTGAAAATGGATAGGATCACTAGTTTCTGCCTAAGTTTAATTGGATGTTATGAGATGTGGAACCCTTTCTTTTTCTGGGAGACTTCAAAAGATTTATAGGAATTCAATCAGGACCATATGTGTAAGCATCTTGAGCTTAAGCTAAAAGTAGCTTTCATTTACTGAACTGAAGACAGGCTACTGCATGCCCAGCCATTCCGGAATAGTCAGTTGTGGTGGATGTCTGAGGCCCAGTGTCCTCCAGCCAAGCTTTAAAAGGCTGCCTGCTCTGGAGTTGCTGGTGTATATAGGACTCTACAGAGGGAGTCTCTTAACTACTCAATGACAGAAGGACTCAAGTTCTTACTTCTGAGTTGTTGCCAAATTCAGAACAGTAGGCACCAAAGCTAGACCAGCAATTGAGGTGGGGCGTTAGGCTTGCACACAAAACCCAGCTGTCAGGATTGGGGTGCAAGAGACAGCCTGGGAGGCAGTACAGACACAGCTGGCTGGGAAGGCAGGCCTTTGGGTAGGGAAAGGAAAGAGTTTAGGGCCTCAGAGAGCTGGCAAAATGTTGTGGAGCTGGCCCCTCCCTTGGACTTGGCCTTGAGGTTAATCCACGTGTGCCTGCCCGCCGAGCACTCTTCTAGGACATATCCCCTGCTCCTCCCTGATAATTTCAGGCCACTACTTCCTTATTTAAGAATTGGATCAGAGCAGCGCCTGTGGCTTAAAGGAGTAGGGTGCCAGCCCCATATGCTGGAGGTGGCAGGTTCAAACTCAGCCCTGGGCCAAGAAATTGCAAAAAAAAAAAAAAAAGAAACGAATTGGATCAGTGCTCACCTTAGTTTCAAGCTGTTCTCTGGTTCCTTGCTATGTAAAGAGTGGTTTGCTGTTTAGAAACCATGTCCCTACCTTGGAGGGAGATGTTAAAACTATAGGGAGTCTGAGGCAAGAGGATCACTTGAGCCCAAGAATTTGAAGTTGCTGTGAGCTTTGACATGGCATTCAACCCATTGTGACAGAGTGAGATTCTATCTCAAAAAAAAAAAAAAAAGCAGACTACCAGTACCCTCCCAGAACCTGTTGAATGAGAATCTGCATTTTAACAAGCTCCCCAGTGACCCATCATCCATGAAAGTATTCCTGGCAGCACAGTTGCAGTTTCCCCTGGGGCCCCCAGAGTTCCTCCAGCTGAGTCTCTGCACAGAGCTGCATACCTCGCACAATTGTTGACTTACCATTGATTTACAGCAACTGGGAATGTGGGAGGCTGGAGAAGCAGAAGACACTTAGTACAGTATTCTGTGCTTTTTGCATAATAGAGAGGGTGGAAGGCTCCAGCAGGCAGTGTTTGGATGTGCCACCTGGGCATGTGTGCAGCAAGATCCCGCTCTGTCACAGTTTGGAGAGAAGAAACCTGCTCTTCAGGGAAGGGAGTCAGTGTTTCCCATGTCTTACCTCGTTCAGCTTTTCGGGACTGAATGCAGGAGTCAGGACACCTCTGACTTCTTCCCATCTTTTGTCACGTAGAAACAGAACGCTGTTGGCTACTGGCTTGAACTCCATTCCCAATGCCTGATGGGAAGTAACAAGCAGGGGTTAGGACGCAGGGAGTCAGAGCCGTCTCGGTGGCAATACTGGTTCATGACGGATGCTCTGATTACAATCCATCCACGACCAACAAATGAGAGATGTCTCTTGCAAGGACACAGCAGAAGAGCGGGAAGGCTCGTGGACAGATTCGTGTCCAGGGTCCTGAGGGAGCAGACGGTAGCTGCGGTGGCTCAGTCCCCTGGTGCAGTGTGTCGTTTTTACAGAGATGACAGGGTGACTTCTGTGTGCGCTGAGGCCCCCACTGAGCAAGGAGGCTTCCTGGAGATGGGCTGGCCTTTTCTGGCACCCAGTTCCATGTCTGAACTTTGTGATGAGGTGTTCAGTGTGACTGGATTGGTTAAGTTGACAGACTCATGTGTCTGGGTCCTAGGTGGGTATGTGGGTGGGAGGAGAGGGAGGAGGACAGAGTCCTTCAGAAGCACACCCAGAGCTGCTTCCAAGAGCAGGGCTCGGGTGATGTTCCTGTGTTCCATCAGTCATTGGCTTTTGTCTCAATAGGCAAGCATTTATTGAATGCCTGATACGAGTGTTGTGGCCAAATCTTATCCCCCCACTTCAGACTTCATGTGTTTAAGCCCTAACCCAGCTGCACAGTTGGCACTCCATGCCCATGGGTTCTGTATCTATGGAGTCAACCAATTATGGGTCGAAAATTATTAAGAAAAAAATTCCACAAAGTTCCAAAAAACAAAACTTGAATTTGCCCTGTGCCAGGTACTATGTTGAATCCGTGTGAAGGAGTGATGTGCAGGCATTGTGTTGTGTTGACGGTGATCTAGAGATGGTTTCAAGTATGTGGAGGATGTGTGGGTTATGTGGAAACACATTTAAAACCAGAGACTTGGGCATCCTCAGATTTTGATATTCGTAGGAGGCCCTGGAATCAATCCTTCCCTCTCCATCCCCACCCCCATACTGAGGAGACAGGACCTTTAATGTTCTTTAGGGTAGGTCGTAATCTGATGGTCTGGTGTCCTTATTAGAAGAAACAGAACAGACAGACAGTGAGAAAAGGCCGCATGATGGCACCAGGGGAAGGCAACCATCGGCCTTGTACAGTGGGAGGCCTCAGGAGAGGCCAACCCTCCTGAACCCTGATCTTGGACTTCTGGCCTCCAGCTTTGTAAGACAATACATTTCTGCTGTCTAGGCCGCCCAGTCTGTGGTATCTGTTTACAGAAGCAATAGAAAACTAGTACAGGATTCGAGAAGTTATCTGTACAGTGTTGACTAGAGAAGACTTGGCTTTGGCCCTCATGGAGTTGACGGTGTGGGGGAGGTTGAGCCTACACAAGTGACTAGATGTCACTGCAGGACAGGACAAAGTGAGACTGTGAAAGGAAAAGCAGAGCAAGGTGGAGGAAGGTGGAGGGCAGGAGGCCTCTCTGGGAGAAGGGGACGTTGAAGCTGGGCGCAGAAGCCTGTAAAGGAGGCTTTGGTCTCCTTGTCCCTCCTTCCCAGGCCACTCTGTGCCTTTCTAAAACCACCTATCCCACCAACAGGGTCCCCACTGTTGGTCAAAGTGGCCCCCCCAGCCTTGGGTCTGAGAGGTGTGGAGAGAGGGGAGGGTAGTGCTGAGGGACCAAGCACTCTTCGGAACCACGTGTGATGTGTGGCAATGCTGTTTCTTTTCACTGTTTTAATTATAGTTGAAACATGAAGCCAGCCATCGTAATTCAAAAGCCTAGTAAAAAAACTCCTTTTTAGAGGAAAATTATAATTTTCTGATAAAATATGAACACTCAAAATAAGCCATAAAATATAACTGCAAAGTATCTAGAGGGGATTTAATTATATATTAGAACCGAGTTGCTGGGATATTTTTCGGCAGAGGACTACCTCTCTATATTTAGAATGAAATTCTTTAGGAGTTCCATGGCCACTAAACAGAGTTATGGTTTTATGGAATTTTTGGAACACAATCCATTTGTTTAGCTTCTAGAGTCAAAGGAGAAATCATACATTATGGATATTTATATAGTGGCAAGTGTGGTCTGTGCTATGCTGTGACATTGTCATAAAGCATTGCACTCCGAGGAAAGTGGGGTGATGGTTTATGTGGTTCTGGTGAGACAGAATGAATCAGAGATAAGACTCAAGAGTGATTGGATTTTTGTATCTGTCATTAAAACTTAAGCATTCAGACCACGCTATTTTAGGATAAATCTAGCCACTATGAGATGTGTCAGCATGGTGCCCCAAATATCTCCAACTGGCCACGACACTGCACTCCCCTCAGCCTACAAGTTCCATTAGAATCCTCCATTCTTTGATGGAAAAGTTTGGGGGCATTGGTTAGAGGAATGTTTTCCTTTCTAGATGTTATTTGATAAGAAGGAGAGCAGCAAACTCGTCATTTCAAAAGAGCAGTCAGATGGCGAAGGACATTTAGTCATGTCATATATAAAACAGGTGTCAGATATGACAATTTGTAACTGCAAAGGAGAGTATTTGGAAGATCAGATGGTGGTACTTAAGCACGTGCCCAATAAATATTTATTGAATGCATATCGCATAGAAGAGGGAATTCAAGTTGTTTGTGTGACCCTGCGGAGTGAAATTGGGCTTAATAGAGGAAGCTCTGGGGAAAATTCCAGCTCCTCTGAAGGGAACTATCCCAATAGTGAAAAGTCAGAATTATTCAAAGATAAAACAACATGCCTTGAGGAGCGAACTGTTCTTCACTGGGACTGTGCACCATTTCTTAGAATTTACTATTCAGGAAGCTTGAGTGTTGAGAGGGGTTTGTTCTAAATGACCTTCAAGAAGTCTTCCAGCCCTGAGACTTCCTCTCCAGAAGACCACTCCAGACATTTTTTTTTCCTATTTGTTTGCCTACATATAGTTTTTTTTTTTTTTTTAATGCGGCAAATACACAACAAAAAATTTACTACCGTAACCATTTTTAAGCGCATGGTTCAATAGTGTTGAGAGCGTTCACACTGCTGTGCTCCCATGGCCATCATCCACCCACGGAACTCTTTCCACCTTGAAAAACTAAAACTCTGTGTCTATTAAACCCCATTCTTCCATCCTCAAGCCTTGTCTATATGTGTTCGTTGATCAGGTTCTGAGTGATGATCCCTTAAATGGCACAAAGGGTTTCCACGAAGAAATGACGAACCAGACATAAACATCAGGGGGGCAGGGCTGTGTCAGGCAGGAAAGGGGACTCGGAGACTTGGGAAAGGATGTCCAGGGAAACAGAGTTTTCTAGACATCCTTCGCGTGTGTTCCAGCAAATCTCAGCAAGGGCACCTCCAATCACTGCCTGGCCAGGGATTTCCAGACTGCAGGCCACAGCCAGTCACAAAATCAATGCATTGGGTGGCAGGCAGCATTTACAGAAAGAAGAAAAAGAGGAAATAGAACAGGCTAGAAAGTCTAGGGGAACACTTCACAAGGTCGGGGCAAGTATTTTGTTTTTGAACTTGTTCAAGCTAGGGGTGTGTGTGTGTGTGTGTGTATTCTGTGTCAAAATGTGAAATGTGTTTCTTACTGTAAGTCTTAGCTGAAGAAGTTTGAAAAACCTATTCTAACCCAAACCCCAGACCTGGGAGTTGTCCTCTCTCTCAGCTGAAATCCTGTCAGTCACAACTATTACTTCTTTTTTTGATCTGCCAACTCTTCCATCTCCACAGCCACCACCCTGGCTGAGCTCACCATTATCTCAGCCCCTGACTGCTTTCCCTGCCTCTAGCCTGTCACACCCATCTGTCCTCCACCCCGCAGTCAGCGGGATCTTTCGAAAGCAAAAATCTTGCTTTGTCCTGGAGGAAACTTCCTAACTTGGGTTTGCTCTGGTCGGTTCCCCAGCCCCTCCTGAACACAGCGCAAAGCCTGAAGTTTTTGAACTTCCCAATCCCTTGGAGTAGTAGTCTGAAGACATAGGGGAGGAGTATTCTGGAAGCTCGGGCTGTGTTTCTACCCTGGCCTTGGGCAGGATAAAGCAGTGGTAAGAGCGTTGCCTCTACAATCAGTCCCCTGGGCCCAACTCTTGGCTCGCTACAATTTCTCAATTTACTAATTGGGATATAATGCTGCCTACCTCTTAGAATGATTGTGAAGCTTTGCTTACTGAACGAATATTTATTGAGTGCCTGCTTTGGGCCCTGGTTTAGGTGCTTGAAATACATCTGTGAACAGAGTGAAGCTCCCTGTCCTCACAGAGCTCACACACACCAGCGGCAGGAGGCAGACGACAAGCCTGAGAAATGCAGCCTGCATGGCAGGGACTGGGCGAGGCGCAGGACTAGCTCTGGGCTTATTGGGCGAGATTTGAGCAAAGCCCTGAAGGAGCTGGGGGCAGTGAGGACCAGGCACCACTGGGAGCCACTGCAGCAAAGATGCTAAGCTGTGTGTGAGGAGGCTCCCGGGGGCCTGTGGTGGGAGTGCAGGGGTAGAGGGGGGCCAGAGAGTGGAGAGGTTATGGGGGCCTGTGTGTTGAGGGCCTCCAGGCCCTTGGAAGGACTTTTACGCCATGTGATATGGAAAGACATACAGAATTTTGAACAGAGGCATGTCTTGAGCGGACCTTGTTTTAAGAATCACTTCTACTTCAGTGCTAAGAATAGACTGTAAGGGGCCAGGACGGAGACAGGGAGAACCAGGGGAGAGAGAGGAGGGGGCTCAGGCCGGGGTGGAGGCCCAGACACGGAGAGAAATGGTCAGATTTGGGCTGCTTATGAAGGATTTCCTGATGGATTGCCTAAGAGGGAGACAGGAAGACAGGTGTCAAGGATGACTCTCAGTTTGGGAGTGAGAAACAGGAATGATTAATTGAGCTAATACATTTAAAGCATTTAGAACAGTCTCAGGAAGAGTGTCAAGATAATTTCTTATTTTTTTTTTTTTTTTTGCTTTCTTACGCATGTTATTACTTTATTTTTTGAGACAGAGTCTCAATTTGTCGCCCTGGGTAGAGTGCTGTGGCCTCACACCTCACAGCAACCTCAAACTCCGGGGCTTACATGATTCTCTTGCCTCAGCCTCCCACATAGCTGGACTACAGGTACCGGCCACAACGCCCAGCTATTTTGTTGCAGT
>CAUYON010053540.1:0-15999 GCA_963573935.1 Arctocebus calabarensis | reverse complement strand
TCCTGGCAATTTCTCCGTTATTATATGAAGACATTTGTATTCTGCATTTAACAAGGTTTGCCTGTACCCTTCTAAGATGCACCATAGGTGTGGCCCCACCAATTACCCTCCCTCCACCCCTCCCTCCCCTTGCCCCTTTCCCTAAGAACTGCTTTTGCAGTATCCCACAGGTTTTGGTAGCTTGTGTCTTCATTGTTATTTTGCTCAAGGATGTTAATAATTTCTTGTTGTATTTCTTCCTGCACCCAACTGCCATTGAACAGAAGGTTGTTTAATTTCCATGCCTTTGTGTGGGGTTGAATGTATTTGGTGGAGTTGAGTTCCACCTTTAGTATTTTGTGGTCTGAGAAAATACAAGGTAAAATTTCAATTCTTTTGGTTCTGTTGAGGCTTGTTTTGTGTCCTAGGATATGATTGGAGAATGCTGCATGGGGTGATGAGAAGAATGTATATTCTTTACCTTTGGGATGGAGTGTTCTATATGCATCTATCATGCTGTCAAGCACAGTTGTTCTAGGGTCTCATTTAAGTTCCTTATATCCTTGTTTAATCTCTGTTTAGAGGATCTGTCCAGCTCTGTAAGAGGAGTGCTAAAGTCCCCTGTTATTATGGTATTATAGGATATTATAATGCTCAGACTGAGCAAGGTCTGTTTCAAGACTCTGGCAGCATTTAAATTGGCTGTATAAATATTTAGAATTGAAATGTCTTCTTGTTGCATTTTTCCCTTGGCCAATATAAAGTGACCATCTTTGTCTTTTTTGACTACAGTTGCTTTAAATCCACATTTATCTGAAAATAAGATTGCAACTCCTCTTTTCTTCTGAATTCCATTTGCCTGAAAAATTGTCTTCCAACCCTTAACTCGGAGTTTTAATTTGTCTTTTGAAGCTAAGTGTGTTTCCTGCAGACAGAAAATTGGTGGCTTGTGTTTTTTAATCCAGTCAGCCAATCTATGCCTCTTTTTTTTTTTTTTTTAAATTTTATTGAATCATAATTCTGTACATTGGTGCAATCATAGGGCATGATTCATATAAATTCAGAAATGTTTTGATCGTACTGTTACATTTAGCCTTCATGGCATTTTCTTGATCACTATATAAAGACATTGATACTCTACATTTAATAAGTTTCACCACTACCCTGCTAAGAAGCACCATAGGTGTGATCCCACTAATTGCCCTCCCTTCACCCATACTCCCCCCTCCCCTCCCCTCCCTTTCCCCTTTCCCTGTATTCCTATGTTATAATTGGGTTTTAGCCTTCATATGAAAGCTATAAATTAGCTTCATATTAGGGCTGAGTACATTGGATACTTTTTCTTCCATTCTTGAGATACTTTGCTAAGAAGAACATGTTCTTTTTTTTGGCCATGGCCGGGCACGTTTGAACCTGACACCTCTGGTATATGGGGTCCGCGCCCTACTCCTTTGAGTCATAGGTGCCACCCCCCAAAAGTTTGTTCTTAACTCACCTCCTACCCGCCATCTCTACCACAGGAGGAGGTTGGGAGTGATATAGCTGGTGGGTTGACTACTGTTAACTCGTCACTCACACTCAGCTAGTAAGAGTACGTGCAGTAGAACCTCTGTAAGTTGACCCCCCAAGAGACTGTAACAAACTGTCAACATAAGGAGGTGGTCAGCATGAGGAACTGGGCCTGCTGGACTGATACGTGCATGTGGGGCGTGTCCAGTCTGTAAAGATCAGGTCAGCTGAAGGGGGTGGGCAGTGCAGGAAGGTGGTCGCCTCTGGAGGTTCTGCCTACGTACGGACTTTTCAGGTGTTTCTGCAGCAGTATGATGCTGCTGGACCGTATAGACGGGTCCTCTCTGTGTCGGGCTGTAGTTGTAGAAGCCATAGGTTTTTCACCGCAGGGGGAGCACGCGGAGGCCCCTTACACAGAACTTGAGAACCAGAAGAAAACCAGGGACTATTTGGTCTGGGATCTGACTGCCTCAGCCTGGGCTGCCAGACCCTATGGGGAATGTTGCATGACTTCAGGAATATCATGTTCTTCTGAATTAGTAGAGAATATCTGATCTCCAAGAAGAGGAAACCAACTCAGCTATGGTAAAATGGAGATGGGAATTTATCAGAAAGGTGGGGGAAGGGAGGCTCAAGGAGGCAAATGAAAACAGCTGAGCCCCAGAAGGAGTTAGACCAGAAAAGGAATCCAGGAACGCCTCTCCAAGCCTTCACACACCTGCTTTGCTCCATTCACCTGCTTCGTTTGCCTGTGTCTGCGGACTGGCCCTCTTTGCAGGTAGTGGCGTGGGGGAAATGCTGTGCTACAGCTCTCCAGACCCCACCCACAGGGAGAACTTCTAATCTCCCTCCCCATGGAAAGGGTTCCCAATGATCCAGCTCAGGTAATAGACTGTGAACTATGTGATTGGTCTCAGTTCTTTGCTGCCCTTTCAAAGAATTCAACATACACAATCTTTGTGTGGCCTCTTGCTGGATGGATA
The DNA here is from genome assembly GCA_963573935.1 of Arctocebus calabarensis. Taxonomy (NCBI): domain Eukaryota; kingdom Metazoa; phylum Chordata; class Mammalia; order Primates; family Lorisidae; genus Arctocebus; species Arctocebus calabarensis. Next base: position 13,528 of record CAUYON010053540.1, on the reverse strand, counting down.
TAGCAGCGAGGAAGCTGTTATAGGATGTTGGGAGAATGGCAACTCATGTTATGTACTGGCAAACAGTTTGTAAAACTGCGGCCCATGGAATCTGGAAAACGTGCTTTAAATGAACTTGAGCATCAGGTTAGTCAGTTTTAAAGCTGAATGTAAAAGTGTGATTTGGTTGCTCCCTACTATCTTTGACAAAATTGTATTAGAAAGACAGAAGCTCCAGGCGAGAAGGTTTACAAACAGTCTCAAACGGATAGCGACATCTGAGAGATTCTGGGACTTGCAGGATTGGAAAATGAAATGGCTTCTGTTTCAAAGGTGTGGTCTTTAAACTACCTTGAGAGTGAAGCCAAATTCAGAGCATTGCCATTAAGACACAATTGCAGAGGAAATAAGTCACAGTCTTTGTTAATGCTTCTGAAAAGACATGGATTACTGAGTAGACTCTTTTTGCTAGACAAAAGCATTGTGAGAAATATTATGGGTATGATCCCACTTAAGCCCCCTGGATTCCCTTGACCACCTGCTGCAGGTGTTGGCTGCTAATGACTCACACATGCCCTCTCCTCTGCCTGCTCGTCCATAGCCAACTAGACGTGTCCTCTCCTCCCTTCAGCGTAATGTCCCATCATCTCATGGCCTTTCTGCAAATAATTCCCAATGGTATAAAATTTAGATTAATAAGGCAGAGTTTAATTATTTATTTATTTATTTTTTAATAAGGCAGAGTTTTAAATGGAAACTTAAAGCAGCTCTAGAAAGTAAATGGTCAGGGACTTGTGGAAAGGTGTCTCTCCTTTACATATTTATTGAATATATGAAATTAATTCAGAAAGATAGTACTATAGCATTTAAGCAAATTTACTCCGTGTGATAAAAATAATACTCAAGTTGCTGGCATCATCCTTTCCTCCATTTTCCCTGATATTTTTGCTGAAGTTTGAATGAGAATAGGGAAAGTGGTGAATATTACATTATACAGAAGACTTAACAGAAAGCCAGCTCACAAAACCTCGGTGACTGTAACAAAAGGCTGCTGATAAGAATAGCAAGAAAGGGGAATCATTACTGCTCTCAATGTCTTGACAAGTGAATGTGGCTGACCTTCTGATGCAAAGCTCTGAAAATTGTAAAAGCAGATGCAGCCTCCCGAAAAAATGTGCAGCTCTATTCAGTCCAGAGCAGCGGCTCTTTTTAGTTCTGATTGTGCCACAGGCTCCATGGTTCTATCACCACTTTTCTCTGACTAGCAATTGATATGGAGAAAGGCTTGGCTCCTAGGTTCCCCATGTCCAGTCCTGGGCATGGACTGTTCAAAGCTTTCTCAAACTGGCCCCCAGTAGCTGTGGTCTACAGACTATCCCATGACTTTCCCCCACCCAGGTACCATCCTCTCCCTTGTCTTGGCTATTGGAGTGCTCCATGAGTGTTCTATACCATGCCATGCACCCATCTTCTCTGTGGTCCAATCATTCTTCAGTTCCACAGATACCTAAGTTAATCTTTTAAATGGAGCAAAGTGAGCCCTCTTGTGAGTTCTCTTGAAACGTTGCATACACAATGTAGCCATTTTGATGGCTTTGCATTGCACACAGGATAAAATCCAAAATCTCTTCCTGGCTTGCAATGTCCTGAATAATCTTCCTTGGCTTCTTTCCTTTTTGTGCATCATGTCATGATTGGCTTTTGTGTCTCAAGAAGCTCCAGCCACGCTGGCTTCTTTCTATTTCTCTAAAGTACAGTAACTTCAGGGCATTTGTCAGTATTATTCTCTCAACCCAGAACAGGTTTATTTCAATTCTTTATTTGCTTAATTTCTACTCATCCTTCTGATAGTTTTAAGGCACTTAACTTTGCACAGTAGTTAGTAGTGTGTATTTCACAGGCAAAATGCCTGGATATTTGACTTCTGCCACTTCCAGTGTTTGATCTTGGGTGATTTGCTTAATCTTGTTAGGCTTTAATTACTGGTCTGTATATTGGGAGTAACCATGGTAAGCAACTCACTGAGTTAAATGGCTAAAACAGATAACCCAGGGGAGTGTGGGGAAATGGCAGTGGTGGTATAATATTTTAATTTCTCCAAGTGCCATCATAAAATTAAACAGGACAATTAGGTAGAAGAATATTCCAAGTCCTCCAAAACCTATGTCAACATTTACAACGGACTTAACTGACAAGGTAGCCTCAGGAACCCTAAACACGAGTAGGTGGGAACAAACCACTAACACTGCAAGACCTGAATTGTATCAACAGCTGTGCTGGAGAAAGCACAGGAAAGCAATGGGGCAACTAAGGTGTGTCAGAGCCCCCCAGACAAGCACGTGGGTGTGTTCCCTGGGAACCTCAGCAGGCAAAAATGATGGTTGCTAAACTGGGGGGTGCTTTGCAGACTTCACCAATGGTGTGTGCAAGTGGCCTGATCTGAAGGGACCTGACAAAACTGTTCACCTCTCTTTTAAGACAAATACAGTGAGTAGAAACGGCTGCAAAAGAAAAATCCAGAGAGGACAACACAGAGTTAACAGAGACAAAAGAAAAGCAAAATCTGCAGGAAAGTTTTGGAGGAAACCAGAGCTGGGAGAAAGGAAGGCAAGATAGCATGAACACTTCACAAAACCACCACAAGAGGGAGCTCTAGAACCATAAATTTAGGGAAATAACCAAGTCAAGCCTCAGAGAAAATGAACAAGAATATTATATCAAATTCTATAAAAATATGTTAAAAATATAAAAAAGGAAAAAGAAGCACAATAACATTCCAACAAACAATTAAAGCATGCCAGAAGGAACATGTTTACAAAGCCGATGGGAACATATTCTCAAGTGTAGAGAGAAAATGGGAAGCAGTCCCCACCAGCGTGGAGATACATCTGCCAGAGACGGAGTTCTGCGAAGGAGACGGCAAAGGAAGTTTGAGTCTTATCTGATCCTCTCCCTCATGCAGAAGCAGGAAGACCCAGCTGGGTGATAGCTGGCCAGAGGTTTAGTTCCAAGGAACTAACTGGAGTAGCGATTACCATCCCAGAGAATCCAGAGCAAGAGGCACCATCTTGCATGGGTGATGGAGCCAAGAATCTAGACTAAGCCGAGTGTGAAATCAAGCAGGGCCACAGCGAGCAGGAAGTCGTTGTTTTGAAGCCCTTTCAATCCCCATTTAATGGTCAACATATGGGTGGCCCACAGACACATCAGGCTGGTTGAAAGTTAGAATATATACAACATCCATGGATGGACTGGTACCTAAAAAGGGGGAAGATATTTTGGAGCAGAGTAAGACCACTAGCCAGGCAGAGGCTTGGGATTTGGGACACGCAAATCAGTCCAACTAGGTGCCTCTGCAGAGGAGATCGCTGCCCTCTTAAATTCACTCTGAGCACCATGTCCTTCCTTTTCTTTCCTTTTCTTCCACTCTAGCAGTTACACAGTCTCCTTGTGACTTTCAATCCTCTACCCTATTACTTTTCTTCCATTCTCTCTACTCGCTGGTCCTCATTTCCCTTCTCATCCAGTTGGGTTCTATGTTTCTTTATGTTCATTCCCTTGTAAACACCGTTGATGTCAGTGATGATGTAAACACCCCTACCTCCAACGCACCCAAGTAGCAACCCTGACTCTGACAAATCTCTCAATAGGTCAACAATTGCCCAATATAATTTTTAAGCTTTGACCTTTCCTAGTAATTCCACCTGTTTTCTTGACATTTTTGCTTGGATATCTCAAAGACATCTCAAATCTAACTTAACACATTTTCATTGATTCTCCCTCCCGCCATACCTACTCCTTCTAATCTTCCTAATATCAATAAACAATGCTGAACTTATTAGTAAAGGCCAATACTAGTTCTTTTCTTGCCCTCCAACACTGCATTTAATCTATCAGTGTGTAGTGTGGAACCTATGCTGGATCCATTTACCTCTCTGCACCTCCACCAAACATCCCTGGCATGACAGCCTTCCAGCTGCTTCTGAAGTTGTCCTCTACCTTGATCCATTTGAACACAGTAGCTGGAATAATCATTTAAAGTATAGATCAGTGGCAGATCATGCCACTCCCCTGTTTAAAACCCTCTTATGTTTTCTGATCGCACATAGAATAAAAGCCTGAATGAAGCTTTCGTGGGCCTGAACAATCTGGCCAGTTTGCCTCTCTGGTCTGTTCTTCCATCTTCATTATACCCTGAGCACACTGGTCCTCTTTAGGTGGGTGGAAGCCATCAAGTGTGTTCTGACACAGGGCCTTCGGGACAAAGAGGAATCGAGTCCTGTGGTGCTCTAGGAGGAAGACCTGCCCTGTCTGGGGAGGCAGGAGGGCTGAGCTGTGAAGGCTTAGCTGGGTGGGTGACTATGAGTTGAACTGCAGAAGAAAATTCTATACAGAAAGAAGAATGTGCAAAAAGGGATGGTGGGATGGTGGCACTTTTGAGGGAGGAGATGACTGCCCCAAGTGGTAGGATCTAAGTCAGAAATCTGGGCAGCGGTCAGATTTTTTGGGGGGGGGGTCTGAGAGGCCGTATCAAGGGTGATTTCACTGGAATGCAGTTCACTCATAAGACTATTGACTGAAGTTTCTCTCTTTACAATTCATCCTTAGAGCTTGATCCCAATTAAAATGTGAAAACCCACAAGGGAAGAAGCTCTGCTTATATCTTGATGTAAATAACGTTTCTATGAATAGGATGCTTTTGGGAAAGGGCAGGTGCTTTTTCTCACGAGACCCTTGAGTGAAAGAAACAACAATACTGGGTGGGGGCTGCTCCGGCTCAGGTCCACAGAGGTCCTGACCACAAGGCCTTGATGGCAGCAGGGGAGCAAAATGTCTCCCAGTCACTCCTATTGGCCCAAAGCTTCCTTTTCTCCAGAGGGCAGGGAGTCACAGATGGGACCTGTGGCCAGAGCTGCTGCTGTGTGGACAGGAGAACTGGTGGGCGCTCAGGCCAGTGTGACAGGGAATGTCTGGGATTTTCTAGTTTTATAACTTATGGCAGGCAGGTTATAGGTATCTCTTAGAACTCCTGAGCATTTGAAAACAAGAATGACATTAGATTTGGGCAAGTTAGCTGGCCTGCAGAGCACTGGCCAGCACCAGATGACCCTGGGTTTCCCCCTCCTCTCTCTTCCTTCGCTTCTTTGATGAGTGAACACTTAGCTCTTTTTTCTTCTTCGGTTGCTCCTTTCCTGCAGTTGCTCTCCTGTTTTCCCTTCACTGTTTCTGTCCTGCCCTTTCCTCTTATTCTGCAAGGGCCATAGCCAGGGATTTGCTCACTGTACATCTCTGTGTCTCCAGCTTGGCCACCAGCATTCAGCCCCCGGCTCATACTTCGTGCTTGCTTCTCTGTCACCCTCAGGAATAGCTGACAGCTTCTCCCTTTAAGGCAGACCTGATGAAGTGTAGACCACTCTCCGCCTCCTATTTTCCCCTCCATGAGCCTATTTTCCAAATCTCATCTCCTTTACAGGTCTTAGAACTTCTGAGGCAACGACAAAATTCCTGTCTGTGCCCTGTGAAATGGCAGAGAGAGGCTGTCCCAGATGCCCTTGGCCCAGACCCTCCAGTCCAGTGAGATGGGCTGGCAGGAGGCCGGCAGCTCTCCTTTAATGGGCAGGATGTATTTTCTAGCGATTGATGACTTCCTCCATAAATTATGGACATGCATCTCTGCTGGGGCCAATGGGATACTGAGAAGCCGTTTAAGCAGTAAATCTCTTCTCTCACATTCTCTGGGCAGTACTGACATTGCTCAAGTCACAGAGGAAGACAGAACTACGCTTTGTGGGGATGACACTTTCCAAAGAAGCCAATTTTCACTTGTGAAGGCCTTGCTCCAGCAGGGTGGTGGGGGTGGTGGTGGGTGGGATGATGCACATCTTCAGTTTGGGCAACTTGCTTCCCTCGGCTCTCACTTAGCAGGGAGGGTTGGCTGTGGCCAGAGCAGGCTTGAATTAGAATGAATTGCATGAATTGAAATGTGTGGTTTTGGCTGGTTCATATTATTTTTTGGCAAAAGGATGTTTGTGGGCAGATTCAGGAGGGTTGGACAAGAGAGAGAGTAGGTGGAGAGGGAAGGAAAAGCCTCCCATACCCCCACCCAATCCCTCAGTCTAGTGTTGGTCCTCGAGATGGGTCGGGCAGAGAGTGAGGGGGTCATTGTAATGGGGACTCTGTGAGATTCCAGGCTTAAGCAGTTTCCCCTTGGAACTTAGGAGAACAGTAGCTGCATGGAATTGTGGGGAATCCCATGAACACCTGTAGTGATGGCACCTTAGGGAATGATATCTTAGAGATGGACCCTGGAGTTTTCACAAGCACAGGACGCTAGACAAGAAAAATTAGAACAGATAGATGTCTAGTTGACAGCCTGTGATACCTTCAATCTCATTTCTCTGTAATCAATTCAGTGTTGAGAGCTCTGTGGTGACCAACAGCTGCTGAGACCCTGAAGGCCAAAGGTCCTGAATCTGCTGCTTCTCTTAACATCACAAGTAGATTTGGGTACAATTTCTCTTTTCTGTGTTTCTAATTTCTCATCCCTAAAAGTGATGCATCTAGAGCTAAGGGATATCTTAGGTTCCTTCCCAATCCAGTATTTAATGTTACTCTCATATACCACAGGGATTATGTTAAAATGTTAGGATCATGATTTTAGGTTAGGCCAGGCCCCTGCATAAACCTTCTCTCCTGCTTTCCACTGCACATGGGTCATGCAGATGCCTCCATGCTGTATATATCCTCACAATTTTGCCGTTGCCTGGTCCCCAGCCTTCTCCCAATCTGGCCGTCCCAGTTCTTTTCATATGTCATGTTCAATCTCATCTGAGGGCCTTTGCACCTGCAAATCCCTTAGCCTGAAAGGAACTTCCCAAGATCCTCACAAATATGGATTCTCATCTCATAGCCTCATGATGCACCTTCTCAGAGGCTCTTCCTTACCCAGATGTTCTCTATTCCATTTCTTGCTTTATCCTGCCCACAGTCTTTTTTTTAAATTTTATTAAATCATAATTGTGTCAATTAGTGCAATCATGGCTGCCCACAGCCTTTATGACTATCTGCAATAAACTTAGCACTATTTTCATATACTGATTTATTTGGTTTATCATTACAGGGTAAACTCTATGAGAACAGGGCCCTTATTTGTCTCACTCACCACTATGCTTCCAGTGTCTGGTTTGTATCAGGAGGCTATAAACCTTTACTGATAGGGACAACATGAATGTTTCACCAACAGTAGAACCTGCAAAGTCCAAAGTCTTTGATTAAAACTTGAAAAGGGGTACTTTGAACTTGGGTCAGTTTTAGGAACATTAGTTTTTCTTAGTCTGAGTTGTGAGATTGGAAAGAGGTTCCCCCAACCCCAATTCCAACTACAACTGAGTAAGAATCAACTTAATACTCAGAAGGGAAGTAACACGTGCTGCATACCTATTATATATCAGGCACTGTGCTAGGCACTTTGGTATGAAAATTTATTTACTTCGTGTAACTCTATGATATAGGTACTATCACCCCTAGATTTTGGATGAGGAATCTGAAACTCACTGGCATTCAGGAGGACTGGACAAGAGAGAGAGAGAATAGGTGGCAGAGGGAAAGAAAAGCCTATTTATTTATTAAATCATAGCTATGTAGATTAGTGCAATCATGGGGTACAATGTGCTGGGTTCATATACAATATGAAATATTTTCATCTAACTGTTTGACATAACCTTCATGGGAAAAGCATTCCTTTTAAAAGACAGTCACTGCCTCTGGCTGCATTTCTACAAACTGTTGTGTTGGAGTTTAAAGTTAGACAGACATGAGTACAGTGTTCATGTCAATTCCTCTCTACCTTTCTGTCTCTGTATTGGTGGTCCCCAAGTCTATTATCAGGTTTGGTGATTCACTAGAAGGACTCAGAGAACCAGGGAAGTTTATGGTTTTCAGTCATCAAAGGCAAAAGATGCATCGAGTTTACGCCAGGAGAAACAAAGTGTAAGCTTGTAGTTGTTTTCTCCCAGTGGTGCCTGCATAGGCAGCACTTAAGTTTCCCAGAAATAAGATGTCACAACATGTGCAAAGTTTTGCTAACCATGGAAGCTCACCCACGTCTTGGTGTCCAGGTTTGTTGTTGGGGGTTGACTGTGGGGGCATAGTAAGCTCTGCTCCTCAGTCTCCTGTCAAGAATGGGCAAAACATCGGCGTAAGGATGCATCAGCCCGACAATGGGAGACTTTATACCTAGGCACCACTTGGGGAGGCCAGGCTGGCCCTGGTCTGACATCTGTATCTGAAACCCAGTGTGAAGGGATTGACTTGAACTCCAGTTACCATGACATGGAAATAGAAAGCTCCAAAGTTGGAAGTAGGGGAAAATGAAAGTGGCCTTTGGTCTTACACGTATTTTTCTGATGTCACCCAACTATGAGGTGAAAAGTTCATTGAGGGACAGTGGCTGTGGCTCAGAGGAGTAGGGTGCTGGGCCCCATATACTGAAGGTGGTGGGTTCAAGCCCAGCCCTGGCCAAAAAGTGCAATAAATAAATAAATAAATAAATAAAAAGTGCATTGAGAAGACCACATGATTTCATTAAAAATAATCCCTCTGGCTGTCATGATTGTTTATTTGGTCTGAACAGCAATCAGCGTTTGTTATTACTGTATATGGAGAAGGACATCTGTCATAGCGTGGCATGAACAGTGAATCTAACCATTAATAATTTTCAAGCCATTATCATAATATTGTTGATATATTGGTCCCATTTGGCATCAGGAGACCCAGTTGTAATGTGTTACTCCCCAGATTTCCATTACCATTTGTGTTAATTAACAGCAACTTGCTACAAAGCTTAAGATGAAATATTATTCTAAGTTTCTTGTTATGAATTTAAATAGAAACAAGCTGTAGTCCACACTGTACATTTCATAAAATGTTACTAAGCCAGGAAAGGGGAATTGTCTTGATGGTAGGGAGTCAGATGTGCTTTGTGGATTGGGTACTGAGTTTCCCTTTACTGGGAAGATTTTTCAGCCTCCAGTGGCAAACCATTTAGTCACTTAATATTTTTAGAGAACTAGATGGGTGCTCAGAAATTTGAGTGGGAGAAGTTTGTATTGATTGCTTATTTTGATATTATTAAAAAGAAAAACCTCTATTTCAACATAACACCAATGTATTTTTCTCAAACTCATTAATATTTCTGTTTTACTGAATTATTGGGCAGTAACAGCGATTTCCTATGACAATTTACGAGCTGACCAATGGGGACTCTCCCAGACAATTTATGAATTATATTTCTATATTCATGAGCTAATAAGCTCTGTGTAAAGGTTGGATTTATTTTTCCTTGCTTCTCTTGGCATGCCAGTTAACCAAATGCTGGCATCCCGTGTAATGGGCATAAATACTTCATCTGCCCAATTTCATAGATGGCATTGTAGGGGGCATGTGGCATTTGATGATTTTTTCAGTAAGTGAACAGAAACTCATTTATTTTTAGTAGTCAAAATTCAGTTCATATTCCCATTCCATTATTATTTGTTTGGGCTTTGTTCATGAGCCTGTTTTGCTCTTCTGTGAGCTCTGCTCTGGTCTCATTAGCAAGCCAGATTTTCAAGGGTCTTGGAGGTCTCAACACCTTCATTCTACAGGCTAAAAACTCCATTGGGTTGTCTAAGGAAGGGATTGGTGAACTATTGTGCTCAAGCCAAATCTAGCCTACAGCCTGTTTTTTTTTTTTTTTTGAGACAGACTCTCACTCTATTGCCCTAGGTATAGTGTTGTGATTTCATAGCTCACAGCAAGCTCAAACTCTTGGGCTTAAGAGATACTCTTGTGTCAGCCTCCTGAGTAGATTAGACTATAGGTGCCCACCACTACAGGTGCCTGGCTAGTTTTTCTATTTTTAGTAGAGAAGGGTATCTCACTCCTGCTCAGGCTGGTCTTGAACTCCTGACTTCAGGCAATCCACTGGCTTTGGCCTCCCAGAGTGCTAGGATTATAGGCATGAACCGCTGTACCCAGCCCTACCTGTTTTGCAAATAAAATTTGCAAACTTACAGATAGAACTTGTAGTCCATTTATGCATTGCCCTTATCACACTGCAGCAACAGAATTGAGTTGTTGCGTAGTGGTAGCAGAAAGCATGTGGCCACCAAAGGGATAGGTGATGCACTCACTTTCACTAATAAAGACAATGAACTTGCATTTGAAGTGTGCACCAGATAGTAGTATCAAAGTGGGAAATATTTAGATATACTTGTGGAATAGCTTGTATTTGAAGTGACTGTCTTGCATGGACAGAAAAGGCCCTCAGACTCCCGAGTCCCTCACAAAATAGATGCTTGTGAAGCACAATCTAAGAGTCATGAGAGCTTGTTTCTAAGGAAAGCTTCTTGTCTATCGTATCAACAATAGGAGGACCTCCATGAGTGTCCCTTGAATCCAGTGACCACTGACCTAAACCCTAATCAACATCATCTATTGGTTGAGGGCTGCAGTACCCAAGTAAAGTTCGTACTACCCTATCTTTCTGCTTTCCCTCTCTCTGTTTTATGTGGGTCTTGGAGTTGGAGCTGGGTGGCAGTCCATTGTAATTTATTTTTATTTCAAACAAATTTGGTATATTTGGGGTGTATCTAGCTTCATCAGAGTTATTTTTCTTTCAAACCAGGAAAAGAGGAAAACTTTTAGTGGATTTGTAGAAGATTTTTAAGCTTCCTGATGCTAAATTCTAGAAGTCCATTATTTCGAGGGCATTGGTTTAGACTCTGGTGGTAAAAAGTGTGATACCAATCCTCTGTAATGTTTGCAACCTAGTTCATAAAATAGGACACAAACAGGAATAGGACAAATAGTAAAATTTGAGAGCTGTCAGAGTACAGAAAAAGAAAGGTGACTAAAAGGTTCAGAAAATTAGAGCAGGCACCTATGTGAATATTTTGAGCCAGCGACGCTAGGCTCCCAGCGTGCACTAGATTTCTTTCCACCGAGCACAGTTCACTCATGTTCCCTCCTTGCTTTGAAAATTTTCCTTTTTTAAAAATTTCATTTCAGTTTATTGTGAAAGTACAAAACAACTAGGTTATAATATTTGCATATGTTAGGTAGAGTCCCTCTTGTGTTTGTGTCCTGTATCCAAAAGTTGTGCCAAGACCCTTACATTGTGTCCATCAAGTGGGAGCACAGCAAACCCTTCCCTTCCTTTTCTCTCCCCCTCCCTTTCTCTCTCCCCTCCCAGCATCCCCCCAACTTGAATTGAAATGAGTTTTTCTCTTATGTGGGCATGTATTAGATTGTCTACTGGCCTCATATTAGTATTGTACATTGGATCTTTGCTTTTCCATTCTTGTGATACTTTACTAAGAAGAATGTGTTTTGTTTCCATCCAGGTTAATACAAAAGATATAAAGTCTCCATATTTTTTATGCTGAATAGTATTCCATGGTATACATATACACAATTGTTAATCCATTCCTGGGTTGATGGGCATTTAGATTGTTTCCACATCTTGGTGACTGTAAATGGAGCTATGATCAACAATCTAGTACAAATATCCTTATGATAAAATGAACTTTTTCCTTCTGGGTAGATTCCTAGTAATGGGATTGTGAGATTCAATGGGATGTCTAATTTGAGTTCTTTGAAGATTCTTCATACTTCCTTCCAAAGAGGCTATATTAGTTTGCAGTCCACCAATAGTGTAAAAATGTTCTCCTCTCTTCACATCTACTCTAGCACCTGCAATATTCTAGGATTTTTATTATTTCATGTTTATATTTAATTCTTTTATCCATCTTGAGTCAATTTTTGTAACTGGTGAATGATGTGGGTCTAGTTTCAGTCTTTTACATGTGGTTATCTAGTTCTCCCAGCACCATTAATTGAATAGGAAATTTTTCCCCCAGTGTATACTTTTGTTTGGTTTGTCAACATCAGATGGGTATAAGAGACTGATTTCATCTCTGGGTTTTCTATTTGGTTCCACATGTCCATGTCCTTATTGTTGTGCAAATACCATGCTGTTCTGATTACTGTAGACTCATAATATAACCTAAAGTCTGGGTAGTAGAGTGATGCCTCTGGTTTTATTTTTATTATTAAGAATAGCATTGGCTATAGAGGGTTTTTTCCTTTGTTGTTGTTATATTTGAGGTATTTAACAGTTTTCTCCTTTATCTCTTCCTTGATCCAACTGTCATTCAATGTAAGGTTGTTTAATTTCCATGCCTTTGTGTGGAGATGAAAATTTTTGGTGGAGTTGAGTTCTACTTTTATTGTCTTGTGGTCTGAGAAGATACATGGTATAAGTTCAATTCTTTTGATTTTGTTTGAGGTTTGATTTTTATTATAGGATTTGGTCTATTTTGGAGCACATTCCATTGGGTGATGAGAAGAATGTATATTCCTTAGCTTTGGGATGGTGAGTTCTGTATGTGTATATTAAACCTATTTGTTCTAGGGTCACATTTAGGTCCCTTATATCTTTGTTTATTTTCTGTTTAGAGGTTCTATCCAGTTTTTTCAGAGGAGTGTTAAAGTTCCAGTTATTATGGTGCTATAGGATACCGTACTGCTCAGACCATTTAAAGTCTGTTTCATAAATCGGGGAGCATTTAACTTGGGTGCATTAGAATTAAAATGTCCAATTATTGTATTGTTCCCTTGAGCAGTATAAAGTGACAATCTTTTTCTTTTCTTTTTTTTTAAAATAATTTTATTAAATCATAATTGTGTACATTGGTGCAATCATGGGGCACAATGTGCTTATTTCATATACAATCAAAAATATTTCGATTGTACTATTAGAGATAGCCTTCATTGCATTTTCTTAATCACTATATGAAGACATTGATATTCTACATTTAATAAGTTTCACCAGTACCCTGCTAAGATGCACCGTGAGTGTGATCCCACTAATTGCCCTCCCTCCACCCATCCTCTCTCCTCCCCTCCCCACCCTTTCCCTTTTCCCTATATTCTTGTGCTATAATTGGGTTTTAGCCTTCATATGAAAGCTATAAATTAGCTTCATATTTGGGCTGAGTACATTGGATACTTTTCTTCCATTCTTGAGATACTTTGCTAAGAAGAATATGTTCCAGCTCCATCTATGTAAACACAAAAGAGGCAAAGTCTCCATCTTTCTTTTTTTTTAAAATAATTTTATTAAATCATAATTGTGTACATTGGTGCAATCATAGGGCAGAATGTGCTTCATATACAATCAGAAATATTTTAATCGTACTGTTAGAGATAGCCTTCATGGCATTTTCTTGATCACAATATAAAGACATTGATACTCTACATTTAATAAGTTTCAACAGTACCCTGCTAAGATGCACTGTGGGTGTGATCCCACTAATTGCCCTCCATCCACCCATCCTTCCCCCTCCTCTCCCCTCCCTTTCCCTTTTCCCTGTATTCCTGTGCTATAATTGGGTTTTAGCCTTCATATGAAAGCTATAAATTAGCTTCATATTAGGGCTGAGTACATTGGATACTTTTTCTTCCATTATTGAGATACTTTGCTAAGAAGAATATGTTCCAGCTCCAT